>JAEIFU010003095.1:0-33086 GCA_018904235.1 Lordiphosa stackelbergi
GTTATCATTTTTAGCTTGAGCCGAGGAGATAAGTTATTCCAGTGCGGATGCGTTTGATGATCAATCGTTTAGCAGTCTACCAAATGTAGACTGATTGCGACACAGTTTGGCACTTTGTATTTACCAAACAGCAAAACTTTGCTAATTGTATAAATTCATAAATTCATTTAGTGAAATTTTAGAAATACACTATTTAAATATTTAATATTTAATTCATGATGGAAAATATAGCTTATAAGGAAAGTGATTTTTGTTACCCCTTCCAGGGTATAATAAACCTAACCTAACCCATAGTTGACAAATAAAGGCGACAACTACGTTGCACTCGTAGCCCTTGAGAGTTCAGAAACCGCAAAACTCTCAGACAGTGAATTCGAGGGTCAAACTCAAGTTGCAAAAAAGCGACCAGCAGCAATTAGTATTTCGAGACCGGTGTGGTTAAGCTAAAGAAATGAACGACGGATTTCAAAAGCGTAAATGGTTCATTGACCATTCCGCTGTAAGGCTTTGTCATACAAATCTTTCGAAAAGAACCAAGCAGTTACCTAGTAATAGCCCAGTTCCACTGCCACATCAATACAACACTACATCAACAACTTTTGGTGTTTCCACTACTAAAAATGCCATCAATATAAAGTTAATTTTAAATATTACGGTAATGATTAGTGGTGAAAGCATCGACATATCGATAGAAAATTGAGTACTTTTTGTTAACATTGTGTAACTTATGTAAAGTTTCTCAGAAGAACTCAGTTTGTTCGGAATTAATGCCTACATCATGAACTGATGTACATCCTTAGCGTCAACATGTTATTAACTTCACATTTTAGCTAAGTACTGAGACACTCGAAATTTTTGCTGAGCCCATCTAATTACATAGCTCAAGAAATCCGCTCGAGAAAATTGTCAGAGCGCATTTCCTGAGCAAGTACTGAGACACTCGATATTCGCATGGACCTGCCAACTCGTTTTCTTGAAAACGAGCTGATAAATTGTCACATCCACAATTGCTGTACATATATCTAGGCATGGCTTTTAAGATAATTTCTAGAGTCACATAGCATGATGTAAAGTCAAATACTAAAAATAAAATTTTGCATTTGATATATTTAAATATTTTATCACAAAGTGACTGTTTTTTTGGTGAACTCTTTGAATATCAATCATAGAACTTTGAGCAGGCTCCAGGTCAATGAGTTATGATTTTTGTTTAAAACTTTTCCTGTGGTTGACTATATAGCTATTTCGTGAAATACCACAATTCAATCATCAGCAGTCTTTGCCTATCCTCAGAGAGTTAGCAAACGCTACTCCATGTCAGAATAGCTATAACCTCTTGCACTCAGAGAAAAAACCAAGCCGATCGTGCTTGATATCAAGCAGTTTTGATATCAAAAGTATGGTAAGACGGAATATTCTTGGATCCAAGCCGAATATACTTAAATCAAGCTCGAATTTCTGAGAAGTTCGAAGTCATGATTAATTGTCTTCTCCTATGCAAGAAGATTTCGTCCTAAAAATCAAGAAGAAAAAAATTCTAAATTTGAAGCGTTTTGCCGATTCCTGTTTAGATTTCTCTGGGTGTGGGTATCCCAAAGGCAGTGTGCCAAGTTACAGAAGTGTGTGAGCCCCATATGGGCCCTTCTGTTTGTTAGTAGGGCAAGCAATATGATTGTGAGTGTCAGCTAGAGCGTCAGCTTTGGTTCATAAAAAGCTTAAAACTTTATGGTTGTTTGCAAAAGCATTATTTTCGCCACATATAGATGGAATGGGAAACAAACCCACTTTTTTCTGTTACAGCAATCCATGCAAAACAGTTTTATTTTAGGGTGTTTCTTCACATATTCTTGGCCTACCAATTTTTCAAGACCAAGCGCTCAAAGTGTCCTTAGCCTCAGTTTTCCGATTTCATCATCTGTTTTTATGTATGCAGCAAACCATTCTCTCCGCTTACGCTACATTACAATAACTTCTCTTTCAACATTTTATGAGCGCTCGGCTGTCGTAGACAGTATAGTAACAGTGAACGCTGTCGAAATGGAAAATTCTGTTTGGGGAGAGACCGAAGCCGGTTCGGCTTAATTTTTTTTCTCCGTCTTTGATGTGTGCAGTGCTAAGTGAAAATATGTGTTGATGGTTATTTACGTGCTCTGTTCGTGAGACGAAAATGCTTTAGTCTTTTTTTCCTTATTGCCTTAGGGCCGATTTAACTTCTCCCAGATAGTTGCTATGTATCAGATAAACTTACAATTTACTGTTATTTGTGACAGATAACTCTATGTAGAAGATGTGAAATCGATCCTTAATCTTTATCTTATTAATTTATTGTTTATGACAGAGTTCGCAAAAATCGGTCCCCTGTTTGCCTGTGAATAATGAATAATGGTACCGAATCAACCTTTAACTACGCTCTCTGCCTCTCTTTGGTTGTGAGAGGGGAGAAACACACTTTTTTTTTTTTTTTTTTCTTCTCTGGTCTGTATTGGACCTTTTGGCAAAATTCACGCGTTCAAAAGGTCTTCTTCGTATGTATGCATCAGTGTGTAAGCTTACAGCCAAGGTTAGGCTAACCATATGAATGTATGCGACAAACTATATGCGCTCTCTCGTTCTCTCTCACACTGACTCGCTCTCTGTTTTTTGCTAAATTTGGCGCTCTTTTGAGTCTGCAACCTTTTCAACTTACATTTTTACAGTTTGGTCTTCGAGAAGCACGCATTTTATGACCGATTGACTGACTTGGGCCTTAAATGGGGTTACTCTCAGACCGATCAGTGCTGTGTGTTCAACCACAGCCACTTAACAGTGAGCGAAACTACCCCAGCGGCGCAGAGCTCAACGTGTTCTGTGGAAAATATGCATTACGCCTGTCGAAAAAGTAATGCAGTACACTCGCTGCTTTTCGCTAGAGAGATGGTAATCGAATACAAACAGACTGCGAACATTCTGCATTACAATTTTCAGAATAATGTACGCATTCGTAATGGGAATCCGATGACAGTTCGGCTTGTTGGTCATCCGTTTACAAAGCGGCCATGCTTATAGCAAAGTAATGCAGATTGTATGGTAGTATTTACTTCATTCTGATGGCAAAGTAACGCAGGAGTAACCAATTTTGTAATGGCAATTTGCGCCGCTGGGTACAGCACTCATTCGGTTGAGGGAAGCCTGAGAGAATTTTGTTTTTGTTTTTTCGGATGGTAACGTTAGCAGAGCAAAGTAAACTCTAAGCAGAGCGCTTAAGTCAATCTCACCGGAAGGAGGTGAAGGAAAAGCACTCTAAACTAGATCCTGCGATTATTCATTAATGGAAGGTCCAATCAGTGTAGTCATAATGCTGAATGCTTAACTGGGGACAATTGTAATAATTATTTTAAATGAAAGCGAAAAATTTAAAAATGTAAGATTCAAGATCACTTTTAATTAGTTTTTTCCCTACCGAATGAGTCATAAAGCTGAGTAAATTTGCTCAATTTAGTTCAGTTAAAAGTACAAAACATTTTCATGGAATTGCTCAAGCCATTACGGTTCTAAGCCACGTCTTTCAAACAAACCAAGATGTATGCCAGTCTAATTAAGACAAATGTAACTCCCCATCATTTCTAAAGACTTTACGTAAACAAACCCCAGGCCTCCCCCCCGTAAAACTTTCCAAATTAAATTTTGTGCGAATGACGCGCAAACAAAAACACAAAAAAAAGAAACAATTGAAATTCCACTCACAAAAGGTGAACGCGAAACAGTATTGTGTTTTGTCGTCTTTTTTTGCTTTGTTTTCTTGTGTATTTTGTTTTATTTGCACGAAAATTATTTATGTATATTATAGAATTAAGACGGAATTATAAGTGATTTACCTAGAAATCGGAACCAGTTTTGGGTTTCGCCTTAAAGAAGAAAATTTTTGATAAACAGATTACATCACTCGAAAGTCGAATTTGCATAGAGATAAAAATAAAGGCCAATTAAATAAGTGAGCTGTATATGAATGCAAATATTTGGCCCAGTGTCGAGGTTAAAGCGAAATCAGGTGCCCAACTGTACTGCGAATAAATTTGGCATTTTGTCGCCCACATTTATTTCTATCGAATTTGTCAATTCATCCACAAATATTTGATTGTCGCGCAACACATGAAAACGTGCGTGGGGAAGCAGACGACTCGTGAGTCGGGCAAAAAATTTGCATTCGTTCCCTTGGCGTTTGTTTGCCTAATCCATTAAAGCCACAGCCGACAACGACTAAATTTATCAGACTAATTCGTTCTGCTTACAGATTAACAACTTGATCAGCCTCAGCCGAGTGAGCCGCCGAACGTGCCAAAAAAAATAAAAAATAATAATACCCAGCAGTGAGGCGACGGGGCAAGACGGGACGCCTGCGCAATTCGCAGATCTCTCGAGAGCGAGTCAACACACAAACAAAATAAAATAAATCGTGTAAATAGGCAAAACGGAGCACCGCCTGCCAGACAATTCCACGGCTCCGGCTTATTTAAAGGCCCGCGTCACAGCGTCTGTCAATCAGAACATTTCAAGCTGCCCAGCGAGCAGTACCTTCCGCGGAGCAGCACCGAGAACAAGTGACAAGTGATTACCAAAATAAAATATGTCTTACAGCCGTTTCTTGCGACGTGCTTGACCAAAACTTTTGATTACTGCAATAAGCCAATTAAATAAGTAATAACAAATTGTGCCGCGTCTACCTCAACCACTGACTGAAGTCGCTTATGCAATCCGTGCAGTATTCTATAACTTGAAAGTTCAAAATTAACAAATAACACAAATATAATTCAAACACAATGTCTGCATCCAAAGAGGCCATTTGTGCGAGTACCGAGAAGGATCTCGATAAGCCGCAGTTAGGTGAGTACCAACAGCATTAAAATTAGAATTAGAATAGATTTCGCTATTTGCTAGAGTTTTTTCGGTCTTCAAATGCCACCACTATCAAAACTTCGTTTTTGATATGCTACCAGACTTTACTCAGTAATCAGAATTTTACTTACTTTATTTAGTTAGCTTTTGTGTAGATTAATTTAGGTCATTATTTTTAAAATTCCTTTGTTCTTTCTGTCTGTTCTTTCAATTTCTCCCTTACTGCTTTCTTTTACAACTCAGTTTAAATTTTTTTAAGTAAAAAGAAAAGAGCTGACTGCTGACTTGACTAAGTTCATTAACCAAGTGTGTTATTGGGAGAATAGACTTAAGGTTAAAGGAATATGACATTTATGTTAAATAACTAGATTCCATTCCTGATTTGTGCCCCACTCCGATAAAAGAAGCTTGTCAACCCAAAGGTTGCCAAATGAGGGTGATTTGTTCGCTCTTAAACGGTCAATAAGCGAAGTTGTGGATCCGTTTCTGAATGCCTAGCAGAAGATGTCTATAAAAAAACCCTACCGTTTTTTTTCTTTTTTTAAACGAGTTTAATTTTTGTCGTCCACTTATTAAACACAGATTTAATAAACAACAAATTCCATGTCTTTCCCAAAATTAGTCAGCCAGCCAGCTTAAGCTCATTAAATATCTTAACTTATATTCTTCCATCATTTGGAAGAAACAACAAGAAGGCCCAGGAGTTAGCTCTAGACTTAACCTTGCAGTCAACAACAAAATTATAATTTATCTTTATCCCCAAGAAAAAAGATTATTTTTGAAATCACAAGGCAACTATTTTCAAATTGAAAGATAGAAAGCTAAGTTTTTGCACATAAATTATTCAAATTAAAGTAGAATTTCGGTTTTTGTTTATTTTATGATTCGACCACGCCTTCATCCCCTTCCCCGAACATGGTATCTAAAATTATTTTTAAAATTCAAAATAAATATGTTTTTCCATAGATTTGATCTGTTGTGTGCATTTGCACTTACTGAAACAATTGGTCATAAATAAGAACATCTAAAACAACCAATTTGTGCCAAACTTATTAATAAATTTGGTCCTAAACGGTCAAGAGTCAAGGAAAAGCTTCTCAAGTTGATAAATTTGTAACAAATTTTTTAATGTTGACAAGTTTTTAACATCTTGTGCCTTAACAACTGTGCCTTAGTTCCAAAGGTTTCCTTTCCATTTTCTCAGACCTTCGCTTGATCTTGCTGCTTTCAAAACAGCAACCATGTCTTTATCTGCTGATTTTGTATTATGAGTTATTATTAACTTCTGAAAGCTCTGTCGCCAACTTTCGTTTTTGCCGGGAGCTAGCGTTCTCATAGTCCACTTTTGGACGACCACCTCTATTTATCGATCCACAATTTACTTCGATGTCAATAATAATCTTTTTATCAAGCCATTCAGAATGCTTATTTTTAAATCTTTGAATTTGTCGCCCGCAAATTGGCCATTTCCTTTCAAAATATTTGACAATGCCGCGTAGCTTTTCATTTACTTGTGTTTCGACGCTTTTACTTAGGTTGTTTTCACCAATTTTTTGCATTATATGCTGTTTGACAGCGGCCTCTGAGCGTTTGTGGCTGACAAAAATGTCTAGCAGTTCTGCATGTTCAAAAAATATCCCTCTGGAAAAAGACGATTTTTTCGCGAAAAAGCAAATTAAAGCAGACAAATGAAGCTGCATATTATTCTGGACACTTTAGTTAGTAACTCCACATTTAACAACCTGAGCACTTCGGAGTGCCTTGAGAGTTCTACTCCACGAAACACAGCTAAATTTGCTAAGATTAATCAAAAAAATACACATAAACAAAACACGTTTCACAAGAACAAAAACACATAGAATTGACGAATATTTTATTTAACCCTTGTTTTACATACCTGAACTACAACTTTCCATCATTTAAAGTTGTATTTTTCACTTTATGTGGCCAACGTGAGCAATTAAACTTTAGCAATGTGTTAAGGTGAACTGTACACAAAGCTACCATGTGCGTAATCAGCTGACTTTGACAGTGTATCGCTCAATCAGTGTGACCGTAAAAAATTTTATCGATTGATTTTTTATTTAACTAGAGTATTATAAACATAAAAATAAAAGTTATTTTAAAAAACAGAGCAACATTTTTTTTGGGTTTATGCCAAAAAAAACAAAAAAAACCCAATGTGCAATGGAGAATTTTGTGCAACCTTAAGCTCAAATTGCTAAAAATCGCGACATGATGGGACGTTTTTTATGAAAACAGATTCGTGTTCAGCACACGAAAACCATCTAGAATCACCACCAACCCTTCAATATACTGGACCTTGTTGCCTTTTTAATAATTCATCCTTGTGGTCATTAAAAACGATTAGAATATCCCTTTAATGTTGATTGTCTGATATTTCATCCAATGGATCTAAAAATCGTTCAAAAGGATATGAAAAAACTATCCCAAATGGATCTGCGAGTTGGGAGTATGATTTTCTGTCTTTCGTGGTATTCTAAATTGGATTTTCTTAAAAGAAGGACAAAGCCCAAAATAATCTCTTAGGGTATATGAAAAATATATTTAGAAATATATAAATTGGCTTAAAATTAATTTAATATTTGCGTACGATATCAGGTTTAAAAATGTAATGGTGGTGATTGGAAGGCAGTTATGCTTGGTCTTTTTCCTGAAGGAAGACTATTTGGGTTTTTTAAGATAATTTCTAATGCTTCAGTATTTTTCTTACTAAATTAATCGGCATCAGATCCTAAGCGTTTTGATAAATGGGCATTGGTATTGCCGATTATCTGAAATAATATCAATGGGGTCCTTTGCGTAGCATGTGTATATATATATATTAATGCATGCATAATTAATGGATGACACGTTTCTCTGCTATTACAACGTGTGGAATCGAAAAATTTTGCTTCAAGTTTAATCTTATAAAATATTTGATGTTTAAAATGCTCATTAAAGAAATTCGAAAACTATGATGTTTTTTTTGTAAGCCTAGCCAACCCCCCCTATTGGAGCCAAGGTCAGTCGTGTTTTTATGCAAAAGCAAGCTGAACTTATGGTTGCGGGAATCAGCGGAACACTGAAATGCAATTAAAACGGCTGTAGACTGGAGCGATCTCTCTTGTCCTCACCATTTGGCCGGCACTGCTGTAGGCAAGAAATTACGCCTTAAGCCAAAAGATCTTTGCTCTATATCGTCTGTAGGACAACTGACATATGTCACTCTTGTTGGAATATAAAAACTAACCTGTAAAATGATATAATGACGTATTCTCATCTTACTCGTAGGGTTTTTAAAGATATCAGTATGAAATGCTAATGTGTAATGTGTCTGTAAGTATGGTGTGTAGTTTCGGTACGGAAGAAGTAATTATGACATTACAAGAAACCACAATCAATATCTCTTAATTCAAGTAGCTTAGGATCACGGTCTTTCAATACCATATGGTGATTTTTGATCACTTTTTATCTTAAGCAACCAACTTATTGGTTGAACTAACGATCAATGAGAACGTTTACCTACTCGATTTTACATTATATATGCTTCATTTAATGATTGTTTATGAAGCTAAAACTATTAATAGTCTGTTCTCAATACCCACTTCTTTTCGTATAAACTTTTTATTCATTGTACTCTTACAAATTTAATAGAAGATGTAAAGGAAACGTGGTTACTAGATCAAGGCTTCTTTTTCTACGACATTGAATAAACTTGGCATAAAGCTGTGGTTTCAACTGCTTGAGCAATTCCACTTTTACTGAAACTGGATTTGTTTGTGTCGCCTTCCATACAATCTTATTACAGAGTCAGTACAACGATATGCGAAACAAGTGGAATTGAGAACAGGCCTGAATATTTATGTCTAGATTTTAAAACAAAGAACATCATTTTGATTTAATTTACTAATTATGACTCACAAAAACAAATTCTAATTTTCTATGTCACAAATCTCAAACTGTCAAATGAGAAAAGTTGTAATTATTTATAAAATCAAGCGAAACGATCTACAAATTGTCTACTCAAATTAACATACAAAATTTCACTTTGAAATTAATACTTTTGCAACAATTTGTTGTAACCTAACTGTTTTCTTAACATATAATTGCTCCATTTACTTCACGTGACAGATCCAGTCGCACTCGAACCATATAATTAACTTTTATCAAATTGTTAAAATTACTATAGAAATCTGTGTTGGAGAAACTGTCATTTTGTTATGAAATAATTCGACGTGGTAGAATTTACTGTGCAACTTATCTTTCTCACGATTTAGCGAGACTCTTGAAAATTTCACAATAACAATTTCCTAATGTACTTGAGCTTGATTCAATTGAGTCCGCAGAGGGAAGAGGACAGCTCAAATACTCACTTGATTTAAATAAATTAATTCAGCAAGCTGAGAACGGAAGTTATTTGTTATGCCTCCAAAAGAAAAAAAAAAATCATAAAATTTATTAATAAAAATAATTCGTGAGCGAAATTTGCAATTATTGCGTGAGATAGAGAACTATCGTTTAGACAACAGTTTGTTGACACATAGCCAGCTGTTTGTTGTCAACTAATTTGCCTATTGTGCGGCTATTTATGGTTTTTATCGCCCAAAAGATGGCGAGATCATCAATATCAATTGACACAGTTTTATGTGGTCAAGTTCCTCAAATACCTTTTTCGGGGCAACAAGTTGGAACCGGTTACCGGCAAATAAAAATCGCAATTTCTGTACGTGAACAAAAAACAAGTTTTCATGCAAGTGACAAACTTGGTTTCGGTTTCAGAGTTAAGGTCAATAACGCAGTGCAAAAAAATATGTAAAAAAAAAAAAACAGGGGAAATGTGCAATCAAGTGCAGCATCAACAGCCTTGAAATTCCAGCCACAGAACTTTTTACTTTCATTTGCAGCAGCTGCAGCGAAAGGGGGAAAAGAGAAAGAGCAGAGCGTGTGCGCGGTTGGCTAACATGTTGGCCCATTGACAAGTCTTGAGCTTTTGGCCCTGATATTGACATTAAGATGTTTCTTTCAGTTTTATTTTAATGAGTTGGTCATATTTATAAATGGACCAGCAAAATATTTTGTGCAATGTGACGTTAATTTGCGGTAAGCTTTCACTTTAGATATATTTACACACATCAGAGAGAATGCACTCAGGTCAAGCCAACGCCCTCACAAATTGCTATATATAATTAATTGTATAAAAAGCATTTCAACAAAAAACTTCTTTGAAAGTCTTAGAAATCTACCCTTTTCTCTAAAAAAATGTGAAATGTAAAACGTAGTTATAAGTTTGCCTGTTTGAGTCATCTCATCAGGCTGATCAAACTTATAGTCTCCCTTCCCCTTCAACTGTACCTCATTCACAATAAAATTCAACAATGTGTTTAATGATGCACTCGTCTCTCGACTCGTATCCGTTCTAAAACGCTTTTGTAAGGCGATTTTATAGCTCATCTTCACTTTGTAGCTAAATTGAAAAATTGCTTTATTTCCTCCCGCCCCTCCACAGCTGTCACCGCTTCTCAGAGGCAAAACAGTTAAAATTCCTTTCTAATTCGTGACTTTTGCCTTATTTGTATTTAGTTTCTCGCACATTACTAATCTCTTTTTATTGTGCCTTTAGCTCAGAACAAAACTATGATAAACAAATATTTTGTTTTAACTTCACAAAGACAATCATTTAACTGATGGAGACCTCATTTAACCTTGTCAAATGGATAACAAGTCGGTTACTTGATTATTTGCAAATATTTGCCAAACTCTTTTGCACCTGTAGACCGAGCTGGGCCCATACCGGGAATGCTCAAGTGAGACAAGTATTTGTTATTAATAAAAATTTTTAAACAAACAGAACGCAGTTAGTAGTCTCTAATTACGTGAGGGAAAGGGTTTACTGTTTTATATAGGGTGCTTAATAAGATGACGATCATAAATTTCTAACTTTGTGCTAACAAGATCCCTGATAACTAGAAAATGATTGCTAATAAATTGTAACTGATAAATGTAAGCAAACAAATGAGAATTGATAAATATTAGGAACAACAACTATCGTAGACAAAGTCAAAACACACTTCAAATTTGAACAATTTATAGTCATTTATGAAATGCAAGAAAAAAAATGGCTACCGAAATATGTAAGAGCTGCCACTTGAGGTGGCCAAGGGATAGGCTTATGGAGAGAGTCCACTGTTAACCAGTTCGATACGGCTGGGTCAAACCTTCTAAAGTCCATTTACGCTTCTTTATAAAAAACAGACCTGATGCCTTTTATTTTAGTATAAATATTTTAAGAAAATTCCAACCCAAAACCAATTCTCGGTGTTCCATCAATCTCTTTCCGTTGGTTTCAAATCTTTGTTGTTTGGAAAAGAGGTTTAGCAAACTTCATCACATAAACAATTTGGACTAGCAAATTGAATTTTGAATATGTAAGCAACATTAGTTTTCTGAATAAGCTGCATTAAATTAATAAACATTTTAAATTGTTTAAATATTACAATTTTGCGTTTTAATAATTATTTGCAAAAACCCACCTATGGCTGTCGTAGCAACCAAAACCATCTTGCCACTCTTTAGTTATCTTTATAACTAACTTTATTAAATAATAATATTACTTGCTAAATACAACAAATTGAATACGATCGAAGTTACGCTGGCAGAATTCGCGGGAGAGACTCGTCGTCAGCGATGGAACAAGCTTCATCTCGAAGACGTGCGATAAATATCGATAGGTGACTGCAGCTATCGCGTGAGGGAACTCATCGGGGATGCCACAGCTACTCCCTCCCCAGTGACCAGGTCGGGAGCGAATCTAACCTTACGAGGTCGTTCGTATGTACGTAGCGTCTTTGGTGGTTGTGAATCGCTTCCAGTTTCTTGTTCCTTCGTCACAAACGCCGGCTTAAGGCGCTCCGTTGAAACAGCTATTTCCTTGCCATCGATTTTAATGACAAAGACTCGATCCGTAGGTCGTTTCACCACCTCGTAGGGCCCAGAATATGGAGGTTCTAATGGTTGTCGTTGGTGCTGGCGATGCTCTACCGTAGACGACGATAGCGGTGAGATCTGTGAGAGTCGGGGCAGGGTTGCTCCAACGGTTTCTTGACAGGAGCAGCAATTTGTCGCAAAACAACTGTGTCTTGCTGTGACGAGTCGTTGGAGTAGAAGTTATGTCGAGAGTAACCTCGCGTAGAGGCCGTTGCTTCGATTGGGCGTCGACAAGCAAGTTCGCCCAAGCAGGATGATTCTCGTAAAGCCGGTAGTTTTCCTCTGGTGGAGGTTGCTTCTCGTTGTGCCTCTGATTGAGGGCTTGGTTGTGCCTCTGGTTGAGGGCTTGGTTGTGAGGTGGCAGAGTCTGTAGTACTGAGTATTGTACCCCAATGTAGAGACTCGCGTTGTTTGGTCGATGAGAAGCATTTAGACGAGGTTTGGCCAGGCAATGCGCCCGACGACGAACCCGTCGAATTGTTGTTGATCCTTCACTGGATGCAAGGATGCGCTGATCGTGTTGGTAACATATGTGGTTATGCTGGAGGAGGCGGCGGCCGCTGTAGTGGGTGCCGCCGTTGTCGAGATCCGAGCAATCATCCTTAGTCCCGTTGTTGGCCACAAGATGATGATGCTGGTGCGATAAAGTCCGTGGTGTGACGCAGTGGGCCAGCGATTGTTACTGGGCGCCGATGTAGGACTGAGGTTGTGCAGGTTGCTGCGTTGGGCGTGTCGTGGATAAGGTGTGCACCAATGGGGCACAGAGGACACAGAGGAGTGGCGTTGTCGTTCGAAAATCATCTTGTTGTTGTAGCTGTTGCAGTTTGCGCGTTCGCCGTTTGCGTCTGTGTGAACGAACACACATATGTATGTTGGCGTCTGTGTGTCGCCGTTGTCGTGCTTATATGTGTACGTCTCGGTCGAAATTTCAAAATTTTAAAATTCCATCAGCAAAACCACAGGAATGCAGGATGCGAATGCGCAAGTCCTGGTTGGAGCGCAGCTTCCACGGCGATCGCAGGCTGTGAGTGCAGACGCCGTAGGCATGTTTGTATGAGTGTATGCGGGCGTGTTGGCTGCGTTTGTGAGCGTGTGTCGCTGCTGCATGCGTGTGCCCGTGTGTATTTCATAATAATTCGCAAAAACACTGTTTGTACATTTGTTTGAAGATTTTTGTTAAATGTTTTACCCCGCCTGTGCGTGTGTTTGTGTGAATTTCGTCAAAGATTGAAATTCATTTGTTTAACACTGGGCTTTAAATTTGTTTTTTGTTCATTTACTTAGACGGGGTCACCACTTTAGTTATCTTGGTAACTGACTTTAAAATAATAATGTTACGCTGGCAAAATACGGGAGAGACTCTCATTTATAGCCTATTCACACTGACAGTCAATTCGCGGGGGAGACGTTGAGAAGATGGTACAAAAAATGAAATTCGTGTTCACATGGCCACCATCTACCGTCTGTCCACCATCATTTGCTTCTTCTTGCCACATGATGTAAATATGCCAGCTATAAACAGTAAAAAATTAAAATTGTAAATTTAAAAATTGTATTGGCCTCAGCTATAACAGCACAGTACAAAAAAATTTCGATTAACAGCCGAGGTGTTAGAAAACATCCGACAAATTGGCGATATTTTGGGCGATAGGACTTCAGCAAAATGATTTTTTCCCAGTACATCAAAGCACTTTGGATCCATTGAGTCGAAGCAGATAACTTTAACTGACATTAATGAATAATAAATTGCATCTTATAAACGGAATTAAAAGTTTTAAATGAACACCAAAGCTGACGGTGGCACATTTTAAGAAAATTTGGCACAAATCACTGGCCCAATCTCACCATTTTGCTTATTTGCTGTTATTTTTTGCCATCCCAGACTTAAATTAAAGCAATGTTTAAACTTCAACTAACAAAATAAAAATGCTTACAAGCAGGTGTGGGACAGCACAGGGCTATTTATATTAACACAGTACGTTAAGCTGCTGCAAAATTTCAAGCTTTATGCTGTTTGCATTTTACCACTAATTGATATATGACTCAGATCACTTAGCGTCCCTTATTGCTCATTTTGAATTTAAAAATTTAATGAATATTTTCAAATATTCGTCATAAGACACATCTACATGTTAGCTACACGCATTTTAATTTTACATTTATCTAAGCCCGCCAAGTATGACCATTGACAGAACAAATGTGGCTATGACTTACCAAATCCTCTCAAGTTAAACTAATTTTATTAATTAATAATTAAGCAAGCAGCCTTTATTGTACCTGCTTTATATCATTTTACATGAATTCTACTTATTTGTCATACACAGCCGCAAAGTAGGCAATGCATTTCATGGGCTCTTTGCTCAGGCCTTGCTTTAGTCAAGACACAAACCCCCGCTAAAATTTGTAGCTTTTCAACCACCCGTCCACATCTCTACGTAGTTCCCCGCTCAATTACTGCAATTATCTTTTGTTATGGTTATTTAATTGTCTCTAGCCTCATTAATTTACGGAAATAGAACAAAAGATGCTTGTCAAATAGTTGGCAGGCATTGTCAAAAATCACTTAAAAGACTTTGCACGGCAAAACTGTACCTGATGATCAACTTGTGGCCAAAAAATTCCAACTGAAACTCACACTAAAATTTCTATGGCCCCACAATCTACAACAATAACAAATACCGGCATTCATTTGATACCCGCCGGCAATGATTCAGGCTTCACGAGAAGTTGGAATTCATCGATTTGAACTGGCGCAACAGCAAGCGAAGTAGCAGGCGAGAAACACGTGCCGACGACTTGTGAGCAGAGCCCCCGACATTGTCGTACACACAAATCCATTTGAATGTGTGTGAGTCTGGGTGTGTGTCAAAGCGTGACTGTTGCTATTTTTACTGTTCATTTTTAATTTTGTTTTGCGTTCTGTTGAAATAATAAAAAAACTTGTTCTGTTGTTTTTCGTATTTGTCAAAATTAGCAACAACTTGTCAAAGCAAATTCAATGATTTTGCACAATTTTCCGGTGCCTTTTTTTACGATTTGGGCATTTGCAAAAGTTCTTAATGGCACCCTAGGGGCGCCACCCTTAAGCTGTGTTGTGGTCTTGGTCTTTTCAAGCATTTCTATGACTTCATCGGGCATATGGTGGGGAAATCGTTTTTGTTTTGTTAGGGTTATTCTGGCTAAAGAATTAAATGAAAAGTATGAGAAAGTCAGAGGATAAAAGCGGATATTAAAGGAAAGAGCTTTAAAGCTCATCGGCAGCGGCCGAACAAAATAGAAAAGGCCACAAGAGAAGCTTTTGAAATCTCTAGTCGGTCCCTAGTTGGTGGTTAGCCGAGCGGAACTTGTTTTTATTAGGTGATGGGGCCAAAGTCATCCGTCGGTTGGCCGCAGTAGAGCCAGAAGCAGGAGGTACAAAGCCAAGCAGTAAAGAAGAAGAAGAAAGAAAATTAGCTAGGTCACGGTGATAGATCTATCGTCATCGCCTGTCATCCATGTATCGATAACCAATCCTATCTAGTTCCCGGAGTTAGATCCCCGGTTCGCTACAATATGTATACTATTCTTCTTCTCTGCTCACTTTGCCGACCCCTGGATTAACTTGAATTATTTCTTAGCTCCCAAGTCAAACTTTTAGCGCTCTTTTAAACCAATGCATATAATTGCCATATTTTCAAACAGAATTTCTTATTCAAACCAAATTTGCAAATTTTTTTAGACATTTCGTTTCTGTAGTTTCTTTTATGTACCCATTATATACTAAAAGTCCCTTTATTTCCTCCCACAAACAATTTGTGTGGCATCACAAGTACCCCTAATAAATAAATGTATGACTTTTGCTGCCATAAGCACTTAGCTCTGCATATGTTAGGCAGCGTCTCGCGTGTTTTTTTTTTTTTTGTTGTTTTTTTTTCTTTGAGCTTTTTGCCACCATGTGCCACAGTCACGAGACGAGAGTGTGAGTTGCTTACGTCTTTACGTTATATATATAGACAATTTCATGATTTATTTCTTTAAGTAAAAAGATCACTTATTTAATTGACTTTAATGGCCCCAAGTTCAAATCGATGATGCATCCCCCGACCAAAACATTTTCTGACAAATTCTCCCCTCTAATAGATTAATTAGAAAATCACTGTAAGCGAGAGCGACGCCGGCGCCTTAGCCACATCCCATACCCATGCCCATGCCCATTCCCATTCCCAGAGTTTATAAAGCCCAGGCAGCGCAACAGTTGGCGCTCAGTGAAAATATAAAGCAACAGCTGAACGAGAGAACGAGAGCAGTTTCAGTTGTATATCCAACGTTGTGGCCAGCGCAACGCTTCAAGCGAATCATAATTGTTCTTCTGTGTAATCCGCGATATGTTTCGGCCCGGCCAATGTAATAGATAGACAATGAAATGCTTTAAGCGCGTACGCAAAAAATTCTACTCCAACCTAGAACTAAAACACAAAACATTTGATTTCATTTACACAACTCAGCGACTTGAACAAAATGCCCTTTCGGCGCAGCAAACTTAATCATCGGTATCGCGATGGACACGTTTTGGTGTGGGAACAGAGGCATCCCAGCGAGGAGTTGCCACAAAGTAAGACAACTTTTCATATGAAATCTAATTAAGTCAATAACAATTAAATGGATGAAGTGCCTTTCGCTTTTTGCCGCCAAGAGCAATCACTCTGCGTATACTTAATATGCGTGTTTTTTTTATAAGACTTTCAACTTGACGTCACCCTGTGTGTACACGTGCTTTAACCATAGCAGTTGTGCAACACGAGACTCAATGGAAAGACTTAGACAGAGGGTAAGGCGGGTCCGCCAAATCGCGCGATTTAACGCTGCTTGCGCACAAATAAAATTGAAGTGTTTTTCATATTTTGTTATACTCTTACGTTGGGGTATGGTGTTTTATACAGCAGACACTGAATCAAAAATAAGTCTGAAAAAGAAATAATACAAATTTCCACAAATTTCGATGAAAATTTGGCTTAACTGCCATAAAAAAACTAAAACTATGCTTCAATAGGCAAATAATTTGATCGAAAATTATCGAAAAGTTCCCTAATTTGGAATATTTAGTCAAATTTTCTTCAATATTTGGGCTAATTCTTTGCCTGTGTGAACAAAGCTTTAGGCTAAGGTCGCATAGGCAAATAATTTGCATAAATTTTAAAATTGTTCTAAATTGCCATGATGACAAATAATTTGATTAAATTTGTTAGAAGAGTTCCCTAATTTGGCCCATTTAGCCAAATTTTCTTCAATATATGGGCAAATTTTTTGCCTCTGCGAACATAGCTTTATGCTAATGTCGAAGGTTGGTGAAAACTTGGCCATGATTGTAGATTTAGCTGGACTCAATACTAAAACTATGGTTCCATACACAAATAGTTTGATCTATTTTCCTGTTTAGCCAAATTTTCGTTGAAATTAGGGCAAATTATTTGCCCATGGGACCTTAGATTTAAGTCAGTGGCGTAGATAGGGGGGGATCAAGATGATCAATCCCCCCCCCCCATTAAGTTTAAAAATCGGATTTACAGGGGACGAAATCGAAGATGAACAGAGCAAAAAATCTAAACACTTGACTTAATTTTGTAAAAGAAATAATTAAATAAATAAGGTAAGGTTGTAGAAAGGAAAACTAATTCCTACCTTCTCTCAGAAACTTGTAAAAAATTTCCTCCGATAGATTGCGATTTATAAAGAATTTTCATGCAAAAAAATCGCAGGGTACATGGTTGGTACATACATGATTTCTTTTAAAATGAAATTGGAAAAATTTAGGTTTTATACAAAAATAGTATACGCTATTCATCCGATGTCAAAATAATAAAAAAATGAACAATTTTGTACTGACTTAAGCCTATTACGCAGAACAACAAAAAAATCCTTTCGTCACAGTATTTTACATAGATGGAAACACTTTCTAACAGCACATGAGCAGAAGAGCAAAGCCAAGGTGTTTCCAATTATATGAAATACTTTGACGAAAGGAAACAATAAAATTTAATTTCCATTCCCATTTTCCAAGCGCAGGTCCCACAGGCAAATAATTTGCCAAAATTTTGATGAAAGCTTGGCTAAATAGCCATGATTGCCGATTTTGCATGACTTAAATCTAAAACTATTGTTTCACACTTAATTATGTTGATCAAATATGGCCGAGAAGTACCCTTATTTTGCCTATTTAAGCCAACTTTTTATAAAAATATGGGCAAATTATTTGCCTGTGGGAACGACGCAATTCAACCTCAAAATTTTTTACCTCATTGAATACATTTGTTAAAAAATTTTGGAAAAAATTTGACAAAAATTTGTAAACAATTTTTAAATATTGTTCTTTTCTGCGGTCAAACGTGGCAGTTCACTTTTTACATTCCGCGAGATCCTTTTTATGTTTTGTGTGTTTCTTTGTCACCAAAAATAATTTTATAAATCATCCATTTTTATGATTACTCAGTCTTCCCCGCACTTCAAACATTTTTAAGACTGTAAAAAGCATTTGAGGTTTAAGCCCCGTACGGAGTACGACGAAAAATTCGTTTCGATACAGTATTTCACATAAATAGAAAGCAAAGCCAAGCTTTTAACTTCAAAATTCCAATTACCTTCACTCGATCCTCTGTATGGCAAAAAGATTCAACCGAATTCTTTAATAGTTTCTTAGAAATTACAACTCTTGACGATTCTGCTTAATCGGATTCGGATATGGGAACAGGCCTGAAAGATTTAAAAATAAACCATGGCTCACCGACGAAACTTTATTGCATGTTAATTCTTAATAGTTCGAGGTCCATGAAAGGAATTTTTTGAGCTAAGGGGGACTTATACTAGGCAATTACCTTATATTCTTGCAGTAAGTCGTTCAAATATTTATTTTTCATTATTTATTTGACATTTGACGAAAAGCTTATATGTACATACTTTTGTATTATACAAAACCTGCATATTTCAAAATTCTTTAAAAAAGAAACCATAGATGAAACCCAAAATTTTTTTGAATGAAAATTCTTAACTTCTTTTTTAAATTTTCCGTTAGAGGGCCGGAATACTAGACTATTACCGATAACAATAAATAGAACTGAAAAAAAAACATAAAAAAATGTCTGCCATTCATCACCCCCCATTGCAAAAAGCTATCTACGCCACTGATTTAAGTAAATTTCCAAATTCACCCTGAAGGAAAGAAACAATCACTTATTGTGAAAGACTTAGACTCATGCTGATCAATTGGCATTCCACTGTTGTATCACAAGGATTAGAAAACTATTTAAAGTGCACTTCCTTAGGAGACATCATGGAACAAATTTACTTAACGTTTGTTTTGGTTTATGGAATGATGCACTGAATCGTTACAGCTTAAAGCTTTTTCGCTTGTCAAATAAAACCCTAGATCTGGGGTCGACTTTGGTAGCAAAGTAGTTCACAGAATTTCAGACACTTTAATAGAATTTGCGAGTCAGCAGAGAAAAGTTATCATTGTGTTGAGCACATTTAACCAAAAAGCTTTAAAGCTCTGGCTGCATCGGCAGCGGCCGAAGAAAAAATCAAAGCAATTCAAACCTTTATGCCTGTTTTCTGTATTTGCTTATAAATATTTTCTCAGTTGCTAGTGGCAAATTCTCTGCTACCATTGCCGACCCCTGGATTAGATAGAATATGAATTAAAATGAGCTTGACAAGCTTACAGAATACACAAGCTGATGAATCAGTAAAGTCAAATTTCGTGTGAGCAGCACTTACAAGCAGGTCAGGAAACCTTTTAAAAGTCGAAAAGGGTTTACTCCGGGATTCGAAACCATGAAAATTTTAAAGTTCAGGTTTACGTAGCGGCTTCATAGGGGGTGCCACAGAAACCTCTTCCAACCAAATTCCAACCGAATTCCAATTCTTAGGTGCCACAGAAATTTCTTTTGGTTGGTTTCAAACCTCTAATGTTTTGTTAGGAGATTTTGCAAAGCTCTTTTCTCACTAGCGCCTTTTGTCGAAGTGGCGCCCTCTACATGACAGCTAGCGGATTAAGGGATGGAAACTAATACCTCATGTTTGGCGCCAACAAATTTTTAAATTTTGCATTATATTGGTGGAGATTGCGACTTAAAATTGAATTATTATTTAAAAATGCATCATAAAACATATAACACAATCAAAAAATTTCAGTTAATCATTAAATTGACCCACATCTATAATAAGGGAAATTTTTTGGCGAGAGATTTAGCCCTGTTTTTAGAGATGGAACATCAATTGGAACATCTGGTGTTCCAACTAGATTTTCTAATTAGAAAATGAAATCTCTAGAAGTTCTGTGGCACCAACGAATTTTTTCGAGAGATTTACAAACCAACCGTCGGCAAAATCTCTAGAGATTTCTGTGGCACCCCCGATAAGGTCGCTTTTTCAGGTCAGTTTTATTCCTCATTCAGAAAAAAAATTTAAAAAAATCCAAAAATTTGCGAGAGCAGAAAAAAAGGTTTCTCCAACTAAGCATTGGCCAATGAGAGCGAGGCCAAAAAGTGAGTGTGCATTGGTGTGACCGAATCAAAGGCCAGCCAGCGACTGAAAGGCTTTTTGCTCTCTTCTCCTCAGCTTCGGCATGCGTTCGGCTCGTATATGTGTAAATAGCGAAATGTCTTTGCCCTCTGGGGGGATCCGGTGACCAAAGCTTCTCCAAGTACATTGGGGACTTAAAGAATTTCCATAAATAAGAAACACAACTATTTTTGTACCCAACTGATTTCAGTTTTTGTTGCTCTGGCTAAAAATATGTTAACCGGTTTTCAAAAACCCCGAAGACTCCGTCTCCCGAGCAGTTGGACTGCCTACAAGGGTATACAAAGTTCGTCATCGTTTTGAAAATTGTTTTCTTAAGTTTATTTTGTTTCAGCGCTTTCGCTTTATTGCGCTTATTTTGCAATTTCTTGATATTTTTTTAAATTTTCTGGCTATAAGTTCAGCATTTTTATTGTAATTACAACTTACCTGGGTTAAAGGTTGCTAAAGTAAAGAAAACACTATTTGGGTTTGAGAATCATTTTTGTCACACCCAACCCAAAACAGTACCCAGAACACATCACGTGTTAGTCAACGGCCCTCCCGTGTTCAAACTCATAGATAACAATAACAAAACTTAGAAAAAACAAACAATTCATTGTCATCCGAATAACAATAACAATTTCCATTAATGACTCTTGCACAAATATATGGAATAACTAGAAATAAATATGGCGAAAAGCTAACTGTGAGTCGTATTACGAGAAGACCTTGAAAAATTGCATTGAAGCATTAATCTATGTCGATCGATTTAGATGTTTCTCTACTATATAACGCTGTAAGGCAATTGAAAAATATTCTAAAATTTTTGGCAGGCATTCAAAACAATTATGGTTGAAGATTTTATAAAAGGGCAGAATATATAGAAATTGTTGCGTCATCTTTTGATCGTTCAAGTGCCAAAATGCGACCTGTAAGTTGTCAGCTTGCTGTCAAATAAATCGTAATTGTTGCAAATTGTATGCAAAATTTGGTTACATATTTGATAATGTTTTACCTAGCTTTAGAAGCGAAACTTTTGGCGAAATTGAAGACTCTGGAACTCACAAGTGAATGGCAGGTTAAAATTTCAATGTGGAGCTTCGATTTGACTTGTGTGTGTTATGCGTAAGCGCTTTGCTCTAAACAAAAATATGCATAAAGATTTAGAAGGGTAAGGAATAAGCCAAGGGCAATTATGTTTCTTAAGTCAAAGCAACAGCAAGTAAATTTACTTAAAAAGCTGAGCTTTTCTGCACTTTCTTGGCTTGTGCGCTTTTATCACTTGCACACAGAGAACAAAAACTGAGAACATGGCACTCAAGATGAGTACAAACCTTACCAAACCACAGTGCGTGAACGGTTTCTCTTCAATTTTTTGATTTCGCAAAAACGTACATCGAGTTGATATGGTTCCGTTGTTAAGAACTTGATTTGAGTTGATATTATTGCGCTTTCAAGAACATTTTAAACTCAACTGGGAAAAAATTTGATTGACTTTGTATTAAGGGCTTCAGAGGAATAGGAAACGGAAGGTAAAGAAGGGAGGCGGCAACAACTTTGACCAGCGCTGCACAGTGGGCAACACGGCCATTTTAGCGCGTCGAAATTAATATCTTCCAAAGTAAATGAGATAATCGCAATCTGTTATTTTTTCTCTTAAAGGTAGGAATAAAAGAAATAAAAAAGAAGGAAAAAAATGTTTTAAATTTTTTTTTTATTTATTTTAAAAATTTAAAAAACAAAAATATAAAGAAAGGAATAAAAGAAATAAAAAATATAAAAAAGTTTTTAACAATTTTATTTTATTTTTAAAATTTAAAAAAACTTTTATTTTACAAAACTTTCAAAAGATTGCCTTAGTTTTATATAATAAAGCTTTCATATAACAGAAACTATTCGTCATCCGAACTGTCCGAATTCTCCAAATCGTTTTTGCACAAATCCGTTTTCCAGCCGTTTATTGACAAGTAAGCTTACAACATCCAGATCAAGCCAAATATTTATTGCAGAGGACATTGAAGCACTCTGGGAAAGTGATGTTATAAAAGGATCGGAAGAAAGAAACTAGGAGTGCGTTAAAAACATCTTCCACTGTATTTTTTCTAGTAGACTTTCTTGTGTGGTGCTCGCGGATATTTCGATAATCCTTGTTTCTGGTTTCAAGTGCTTTCTCCGACATCATTCCAATTGGAATGGCTAATGATATCTGCACCATGAATCAAAATTTATTACAAGCCTATTAGTAAAAACCTCGCAATTTTTTGCCAATTTCGATACGTTCTTCTTTACTACAGGTTTCTTTTTCTAATACTGTATCGAAAACATAGTTCTCCAAAGCCAAAAACTTCTTTGTGGGGATGTCCTCGTTGTGCCATACTGAAAACAGCTTCCGTTTTGATATAGACATTGCTTCTAAAAAGTCCAACAAATGCAAGGGTAGCATATATTAACAGGTGATCTTTGAAAATTTTAAACGACATGGACTCAAACTGACAAAAAATGTAACGGCGAACATTTGTGAACATTTTTAGTTTTGCTCCACGAAGACTAAGGGCAGGTTGTTAATACAAGTAACTTTCACTACGTCTTTCAAGAAATACATATATGGATGGGTCACTTACATTGATTTCTTGCTTAATACATACCTTTATATGAATATATAACCAAACTTTTATGTAAAACAACGAGAACTTTATATTTCACTGCTAAATTAACAAAAACTCAAAATCGGAAAACAAATACCAAAACATTGTTGTGCTAATAGCTCCCTGAACTAAATACCGAAACATATGTTGTGTTTGAAAGCTCTAGATTTTCGTATAAACGATTAAATTTGAACTAAACGGAACTTTTTTTGCAATGTCCAGTCAGCCCCTACTAGATATATATGGAAGGAAAACCGCGCATCAAATTACTTGCTTTGGCGGCGGTTTCAAATCGCTAAACTTTTGTAAGCGTGAGCCCTACTTAATTCAAACAGCTTTCAAAGTATCGCTAATTATACAAAACCTCTGAGATTTCTGAACACACCGTATATATATAAATCTGTACGCCCGACTGACATATTATCAACCCACAGCCTAAACGGCTTATACTACAGGTTTGAGATTTGGCATAGACCTTCGCTTAGTTATGCAGGCGCGCACTAAGAAAGAAAATTTGAAAATTCCACCCGGGAAAGTCGGAAAAGCGTGGGAAAAGTTTGTATGGGGAAAAATTTATTTTTTCATCCGAATGACTTGAAACTTGGTTTGTAGGCATATCACGCGAAATAATTCGACACGTGTTTTCCCGATTTTGGAAAATCCGCCCACGAGGAAAATGGCCGGAAAATTCAGCAAGCAAAAAACTATTTTTTCTTCCGATTGACTTGAAACTCGGTTTGTAAGGTCAAAATAAGAATTCATTTGTGTTTTCATTTTCCGATATTGAAATACCGCCGGGATGCCCTGGAAGTGGTTGGAAGGTGGATGGAATGTGGGTGGGATGGGGGTTTGGTAAGTTGTTTTGGAAGTGGGTGGGATGTGGGTGGGTGGTGGGTGAAATGGTGGTGGTGGTAAGTGGGAAGTGGGTGGGATGTCGGCGAAAGTGGATGGTATGAGTGTGGAATGTGAGGTGGAATCTGGGTTGAAAGTTGGTGGGGTGGGTGGAGAGTAGGTGGGATGTGGATGGGAAGTGGGTGTGCATTGGTTCTATACTGTTGAAGGCGCAGCGAAGCGCGACGGGTTATTTGCTAGTATAATATAAAATTAACGCTTTTTCAAACTTGAAAAATTGAATTTCGGAGCGCTAGAATGGCCGTTTCGCCCACTGTGCGCGGGAGGGAAATATGCTGATGCTCTTCCTCCCATATTCCATAGGGTCAGAGACATCGCAGTACAACAACAATATGAACGACTCACTTCCACCCAACTTGTTTTCATTAAAGTCTTTCAAAAAATCACCCAGTTCTCTTCAGCACTCAACAAACAAAGCATGGAATGGCGCGCTAGCACTGTAAGCTATTACACACTTTATTATTTTACATCTAGAGGGGCTACCTTTCTGTGTGGTAGTTGAGCTGACAAAAAGTTGAGTTTAAAAAATAGGAGAGAGAACAAAAAGAGGATCAACTCTCTCTCTTTTTCTCTATCTATCTGGCAAAAACCGGTTTTGGCTTATGCTGATCGCTTTGATAAAATGTTTAGGCAAAATCGGCAAAAATAACAGCTTAAATTTTCCCTTTTTTTCATCCATCCAAATCACAAAAATGAGCAATCAAGATTGCACATCACATTCGTTCACCGCAACAATCGAACAAGATCCATCGATTTTTGATGTGAAACATCTTTAATTTCGGTACGGAAGATTTTAGTGGGAGTAAAATTTTATTTCACCGTCACGTGACGACTCTGACGTCAGCATATTTTGTGTCCCAGAGAGGAATGAAAATGGGCGGAAAGAGGAGGGAAACTGGGGTGAAAGTGGAGGTAACTAAACAGTGACTTAACGGTGATTAAACAGTGACTAAGCAGTGACTTGAAAGTGACTTAACAGTGACTTGACAGTGGCTAAACAGTGACTACGCAGTGACTTGACAGTGACTAAACAGTGACTTGACAATGACTGAACTGTGACTTGACAGTGACTAAACTGTGACTACACAGTGACTTAACAGTGGCTAAACAGTGACTAAGCAGTGACTGAACAGTGACTTAACGGTGACTAAGCAGTGACTTAACTGTGACTGGACAGTTTCTTAACAGTGACCAAACAGTGACTTGAGAGTGGATAAACAGTGACTAAGCAGTGACTTGACAGTGACTTAGCAGTGACTTGACAGTGGCTACACAGCTACTACGCAGTGACTTAACAGTGACTTGACAGTGACTAAACAGTGACTTGACAATGACTGAACAGTGACTTAACGGTGACTAAACAGTGACTTAACAGTGGCTAAACAGTGACTAAGCAGTGACTTCACAATGACTGAACAGTGACTTAACGGTGACTAAACAGTGACTTAACGGTGACTTGACAGTGACTAAACAGTGAGTGACTTGACACTGACTAAACAGTGATTTGACAGTTTCTTAACAGTGACTAAATAGTGACTTGACAGTGACTAAACAGTCCTTAAACAGCTCTTAAATTTAGCATCATGTTTCACATCAAAGAATCGTGAGTGTTCACTACACTCACACCTAGTTTTTTTGGTAATCGACTTGTGCTGGTGAACACTGCCATTCATTGGAAACATTCGTTGTCAAAAGTTTTGATAATATCTTGATCTTATTTTAAGTTCAAGGCAACTTAATTCCTGAACAGATTTGTTGCCCCTGTGTATTTACTTTACATTAAAGCCCGATTTCTCATTTAGATAGCTTCTATGTCTCCGATAATCTTGGAATTTCCTGTGTTGTTATTAGAGAAATCTTAATTAAAGAAAATATACTTATACCCTTCCCCTAAGGCGAATAAATCACAGATATTTACCGCAAGAAATTGCACAATTGGCAAACCAAAACAAAAAAAAAAAGAAAAATAATAAATAATGATTTCATACTCGCTTAGAACGTGAGGCAATTAAAAATGGGTGTTGTCTAGCCCAGTGTCTGCTGAGTCACTAGGAAAATATATCGAGAGAGAGAGGGAGACTTCTTATCTCCAACATCGAGCAAAGAACCTTAGTCTAAGTAAACCTTTCATTGCTCTCGCTCTCTCAGTTGGAAAACACAGACATCTGTTCTAGGTAAATGATGATGCTGTTGTGGTCTTATCTTAGAGATGACCTCGTTCGTTTTGGGATAATTTTGTTTATTTTGGTATATCCGCCTAGAGCTTGGCAAATGTTGACAAGTTTTCCGCTTTAATTGCATTCAATTGGCCACTCAATTAATGATTCATTTCCTTCTGCCTTTCCAGGATGCTTTGCCACCCGCTATTTCGTCACATTCATGCTCTTCCTGGGCATGGCCAATGCCTATGTGATGCGTACGAATATGTCCGTGGCTATTGTGGCTATGGTAAATCACACGGCTATATCCAAGGACGATGAGGTCTTGGACGATGAGTGCGGTGATCGTGATTTACCTGTGGTAAGTAAATCAAACAAACGAATCTTCTTCAATATTTTATTTGCTTTTCTTTTGCTTTTCCTTTTCCTTAGGACAATGGCCAAGATGGCGAGTTCGCCTGGAGTTCTAGCCTGCAGGGTTACATTCTGTCCTCCTTCTTCTACGGCTATGTCATTACACAGATTCCCTTTGGTATTCTGGCCAAGAAGTATGGTGCTATGCGCTTCCTGGGCTATGGCATGCTGGTGAATTCGGTGTTTGCCTTCCTGGTGCCCGTGGCTGCACGTGAGGGTGGCGTCTGGGGTCTGTGTGCGGTGCGTTTCATTCAAGGATTGGGAGAGGGACCCATTGTGCCGTGTACACACGCCATGCTGGCCAAGTGGATACCACCCAATGAACGTTCTCGCATGGGTGCCGCTGTCTATGCCGGAGCACAATTTGGCACCATTATTTCCATGCCTTTGTCGGGTCTGCTGGCGGAATATGGCTTCGATGGAGGCTGGCCCTCAATCTTCTATGTGTTTGGAGTAGTGGGTACCGTGTGGTCTATTGCATTCCTGATATTTATCTACGAGGATCCCTCCACGCATCCACGCATAGATGAACGCGAGAAGAGATATATCAACGATTCGCTGTGGGGCACCGATGTGGTCAAGGTAGGACAGGAGGAGAGTGTGCTTTCAAGACTTTGGTACAAGCCGCTTTTTACTTCTTTCTTTACAGAGTCCTCCCATTCCCTTCAAGGCCATCATGAAGTCGCTGCCCTTCTATGCCATTCTCTTTGCCCACATGGGCCACAACTATGGCTATGAGACTCTGATGACTGAGTTGCCCACCTACATGAAGCAGGTGCTGCGCTTCTCCTTGAAATCCAACGGCTTGCTTAGCTCTCTACCCTACCTGGCCATGTGGCTGTTCTCCATGTTCATTTCGGTCATTGCCGATTGGATGATTAGCTCGAAGCGCTTCTCGCACACAGCCACCAGGAAAATGATCAACAGCATAGGTCAGTATGGTCCTGGATTGGCCCTGATTGCCGCCTCCTACACGGGTTGCGATCGTGCTTTGACCTTGGCCATTCTCACCATCGGCGTGGGTCTCAATGGTGGCATCTACTCGGGTTTCAAAATCAATCACTTGGATCTGACGCCCAGATTTGCTGGCTTCCTGATGGCCATCACAAATTGTTCGGCCAATTTGGCTGGTCTGCTGGCCCCCATTGCTGCGGGCAATCTGATCAACAATAAGGTAAGTCGAAGCAGGATTACGCTCCAGGCACAGCTTACTCACATCTTTCCTTTGCTTTCAGCCCACCATGGGTCAGTGGCAGATTGTCTTCTTCATTGCCGCCTTTGTCTACATCATTTGTGGCACCTTCTACAACATCTTCGGCTCTGGCGAGCGCCAGTACTGGGATAACCCAGAGAATGATGAGGCGAAACCCGCCTTGGCTAATGGAGCCAACGCGGCCCCGCAGGCCATCACCGCCAGCGAATCGCGGCAGTAGCAGTAATTGTAGTAGTTAGTAGTCGCATTACCCCTAGCTTAGGTTTCGCTTTAGGCTTCTAGATTTTAAGTACCAAAGTTGTTATTAGTGAGCATTGACCTATTCCTAATCCCAAAATCGAAAGAATAAAAAAAAGACAATCCAACCAAAATCCACCTCTAAGCACAAATTGTTAGATTCAACTCACTTGAAATGTATTTTTTGAGTTTTTGTATACGAGAAAAGGGAAACCAATGTCTACCATTGCAAATGTGTAGTTTTCTTATTGTGATAGCAAAAGAGTTTAGAGAAACTTAAATACTAAATATGTTTTTATTTACACTTAAACTACTCTTTACAAAAAATTTCATGACCATTGCGATCAGCTCTCCTTATATTTTGGGGAACTTTGCGCATCATCTCCTGAATTCCGCTTGTATCGATTTTTGCAAGCTCCTTTGATTTTTGAGATCAAGCAATTGATGTTTTTGGGCTTATATCCTTTGCCGTAGATCTTTCTTTCAAATTGGCCCAAATTTTTCAATTGGCCTTAGTTAGTACATTGGGGGTTTTGCAACTTGGGTACATATTGTATACTTAATAGGATCAAGTGCTCTCTTCTAGTGTTTTTTTGGCATAGTGAGCAGGTGCTAAATCAGGCCAAATACCGTGTTGTCATTTCTGTATGATGCTTATCATCAAATTTTTAAGCACTGGAAGGCAATGGTCTTGTAAACCTTGGTATTAAACAGCTAATCCCGCCTTGAAAAATACCGCTTGTTGATGCCACGTTCACTTACGGCCATCCACAATAAAACCTCCGATACTTGGCTTGTTATTTGAGTGACATTAACAGGTGGCTGAGTATAAGGAAGCTTGAAGTACTGTTTGGGTGTCCACTCGTGGCCCTCTACAGTAAAGTAAATCTCGTCATCCATAATACAAACTTTTGATGATTTTGAAGAGAACAAATTTCTGGAGAGAGCTCTTAGCCGATTTTTAATGGTCTTCCTTTGCTGTTCAGAGATCAGAAACAGTAGGCACGTTTTTTTTGAACATTTGATTATACTCCTCATGTCTTTAATATACTTTTTTATAGTTTTTTTTTTGTCACCACATTATATTTTTTTTGCGAGCGCTCGATGATTTTGCTGTGCGACCCACAATTTCAGCCTTTTTAATTTAGCTCTTATTTCAGAAATCTCGTAAGTTTTCATACTTTTCCAGATCCAGCCGTCTCTCCATTTTTTTCCACTCTTCACATCCGATATTACTTTTATAAATAGAAGTCTTCTTAAACCCATTGGTTGAAAAATAATGTAAATATATTTTTTTTTTTTTTTAATATATATTATTTTTATTTTTTATATATTATTTTTTAATATGGTTATTTTAATAATTTTATTTTTTTTTTTTTTAATTTGAATTAAAATGTTTTTTTTTTTAAATAATTGTACCTTGGTGTATTATAAAAAATTGGGTTTTTATATAAATTTTATCCATTTGCAAAACAACCTTAAAAAAATAAAAAAACATAAAAAAAAAAAAAATCATAAAAAAATATATAACACTACTCTCATACGGGGACTTGATCCACGGCCTCCACGTTTGTAAGCGAATGAGTAGTCCACTCTACCACGGCTGTTGTTACTCTCAGAGCGCCAAAATGCCAACAGAATTCCATGCGTACATTCTTAAATATGTTTCCGACACCACGTCTCGCTTAGAGCTAATAGTCGAGTTGGCTAACGTGTCGTCGTTCATGTGTTGTTCAGTCTTCGGAGGTCCAAGGTTCAAGTCCCAGTGTAAGGTAAGTAAAGAAAAAGTTTTTTAATGTTATCTTAAAATTAATTACAGTTTATATTTAAGTGGCGGCTTTTGTGTGGGGTCGGTCGGTCGGTGTTTCCTCACTTCCCCCGTCCATAACATTTTTTTAAGTCTTTCAAAATTAACCCCGAACAATTGGTTGATTTGTGCCATTCCGGGATCAACCCATTTTTAGTACCCCGGCATGATAGGATACCGAAAATCTCGGAATGGAATGATTTTGTTTTTCAGTTTAATTTTCATTTGCAAAGCCTTATTTACATCGGTCCATTTATTTTTATTAAAAGCAGTGTCAATGGTTGCTGTTATATGAATATGTCACATCGGGCACGTTTAAGATTGATAAATAAAATATAAAAAGTGCGTCTTTGAATAAATTAATTTATATAAAGCAATAACAATAAGCTATCGATTGACGGTTGAAATCGACTGAAAAATATAGTGGAATTCGTAGAACAGCTCGGTTTAAGCCGACCGTCGGATTTTGCATTTCACGCAATATTTTATAGATGTTTATTTAATTAACGATTTTAAAATACACCTAAACTGTAAACATTAAAAAGTAGTGATGCTAAACGATTTTAAAAAATGTTCCAAAATTATTAAATTGATTAGTTTACAATTTTGGCGACTTATTTTAATGCTATTAATAGCAATTACTTTTAATGCCGCTCAACTCTGCAGCACAACTTTTCGAAAACGACAATTTAGTCAAAACTTTAAGGATCTATTTCGTATACCCTTTTAAAACTAAAATAAAATTTTGTGGATTTTTCAATATTAACATCATCAAATATTAGGTGGAATGAAGAGACCTCACTTTTTGCCGTTTTACCGTTTTGAAGTTTGACCTAAACGTTCGTATTACGTATGGAAGCAACTGAGTAAAAATATGGCATCTTTCCGGGCCAGCCCAGTAATTTCTTGCAACTGTTTTGGTACACGGTTTTTTTATATCCTTGAGAGGGTATATTAAAATTGTCCGAACGCAGAAGGAAGCATCTCCGACCACATAAAGTATATATACTCTTGATCAGCACATGACGAGCTGAGAAGTCTTTGTTTGAAATACGCCGCACATTTGTCATTGAATCGGTTGAAAGAAGTTCTAGTGAAAAAAATCCTGGGTATTAATAAGTTTCTAATGTTTTACATTATTTCAGCAAGTTTTATAAATCGGGCCAATTATATGTATATAGCTGCCATACAAAAGATAGATCTGAAAAAGTTTTAGTACGGAAAACTTTGTTTCAATGTCACCAAACTCGTTATTAACAATATGTTATGCTAACACATAATTCTGTCAAGTCTGATCCAAATCGTGGATGATCATATATTATAGCTGTCACAGGAATGATCGGTCACAGTAACAAATAAATGGTAAATAATGGATTTTTTGTTATATTTTGACAAAATAATAAAAATAATATAAAAACAAAACTAAATGCAACAAAAAATTTATTTCGCTCAATCGACTGTTTATAGCACGGTACGGAGTACTCCAAACTCGTTTTCAGTACAAAAAAGACATTTATTACGCGTGTGGGACAACAAATTAGTGTTCTGAGATATCCAAAAATGCAAAACGACAAAAAATGCCAAATTTGGATTTTTCAGTTGAATCTAACAACATCGGTTAAAGAATTGCTTATGAGAATTGATGAAAAATTTCAATAATGAAAATGCAGATTATGAAATACGGATTGTTGAGGGAGTAGGGGCACTCCTCTACTCCACAATCACAAGAGAGGATGCTGGGGGAAGCAACACATCAATGTCTCAGTTGCTTATTTTGCGCTAGGGGGAAATATGGAAGATTTACTCAGGGCTATGAGAATTCTGATAATGCGAACAGTTTGAAAGATCTAATGTACTTCACACAGAATGGCATGTTAAATAGATACATACGGTGAAAATTGCATACGAATCAATGAGCCTGGCTGGTGGCTCCTGACAAGGCCCCTGCAAGGGAGAGTGGAGTCTCCCAGATAGCCATTTGAAAGCAAACTTTCGGACATGACAATTCCGAATGATATAGAACTGGAGTAGGTCGAGAAAATTTAAAACTCAGCAAGCCCAGGCTTGGTTCAGACGATAAGGACTGGGGTCGGCATAGTTGCCACGCCCGTTATGACGAGGACGTCATCATGCCCATTTCGGGACGAAATCGTTCCCCTACAACAGTTCGAGACAAATCTTTTCCATGAGCGCCAACAGTTTTTATACCCTTGCAAAGGTATTATAATTTTGCCCAGAAGTTTGCAACGATAGAAATGGTTCATTTCCGACCCCATAAACTATATAAGGCTCCTTGATCAGGTGACGAGCTTTGGTCCATTGAGCTTTGTCCGTCCGTCTGTCTGTCCGTCTGGTCTCGTCTGTTTCCTACGCAAACCATCTCGTGGCAGTTTTTAAGCTATCGAGCTGAAACTTTGCACAGAGTCTTCTTTTTACTGCACACTGCCATTATGTCGAAACCGACCGGATCGGATGACTATATATCTTATAGCTGCCATAGGAACTATCTGGTCGGCAGTATGGTCTTGTGAGAAAAAACTTTTGTTTTTAATGTTAATCGTCTCCACTTCAGCGATTATGACTATTATACGCTCACATAGATTTGGAAGTTTTTGTCAAAAATCGGATGACTATCTTATAGCTGCCATAGGAACTGACTGACTGGACTGGTGACCGTCGCACAGCCTAAACCATAAAAGATAGAAAGCTGAGTTTTCACAGTAGTTTAATCTATGCTGAAAGTGAAGTACTAAGACGGGTTTCGGAAAATCTCGAAAAAGTCGGAAAAGCGTCGGTAATTTTGTATGGGAAAATTTATTTTTCATCCGATTGACTTGAAACTTGGTTTGAATGCAAAGTACTCGAAATCATTCGACCCGTGTTTTCCCGATTTTTGAAAATCCGGGCCACGAGAGGAAAATGGCCGGAAAAAAAATTTTGTACGCAAAAAAAATTATTTTTCTTCCGATTGGCTTCAAACTCGGCTTTGTAAGGACAGAATACGAAATAGTTTGAAATGAGATTTTCCGAAGTTGGAAAATTTGACCTAAAAATCATGCACCCATGAAAACAACTATTTATCATCCGATTGGGCTTGAAACTCGGTTTGTTAGGAAAGAATAAGAAATTAATTGAAACGTGATTTTCTGATGTTGGAAAATTCTGACCAGCGGTTTCCGGAAAATTCAAGGAAAATTCTTGCATGAAAACAATTTTTCAATTTATCATTTTGAAATTTTGGTTTGCATGACAGTAAAGCTCTGAATAATTTGAAATGTGATTTTGCCATGTCGAAAATCTGC
>JAEIFU010003096.1:0-33037 GCA_018904235.1 Lordiphosa stackelbergi
CAAGCAAGCGGCGGCATCAGGAAGAAAAAACTATGACAGGAAGGAAAAACAATTGCAAATAAAACGGCGAGTGTGAATGTGAATGTTGTCCGGAAAGTAGTTTAGTTTTTATTTTATTTATTTTGTTTTGCTGTTCAGGTGGAATCCAAACTGTTGAAGGTAAGGCTTAAAGATTCTAAACATACCAAGAAAATGCCGCTAATTTCCTTCTCCCCCCTCCCCCTCAGATGTCCAGTGGCGGCAGCAGCAACAGTCTTGGCGGCGGTTCGGATTCCGATTCTGTGGCCGTGGCCTTGCGTGTGCGTCCATTGGTCAAATCGGAGGTGGAGCGAGGCTGTCGCATAGCCGTTCAGCGGGCCTGTGATGGCTCTGCCCAGGTTATGGTGAATCGTACCGATGGTTACACATATAACTATGTCTTTGACTCAACCGATAGCCAGCAGTTCATCTACGAGCAGTGTGTGCATCCCAAGTTGCGCAAATTGCTGGCCGGCTATAATGTCACCATATTGGCTTATGGCCAAACTGGTTCCGGCAAAACCTACACCATGGGCACCGCCTTCAATGGGGTGATGGATGAGCATGTAGGTGTCATACCACGGGCGGTAAAGGAGATCTTTGAAATGATTGAGCAGCAGCAAGAGAGCATAACGTTCCAGGTGACTTGCTCGTTTGTGGAACTGTACCAGGAGCAGTTCTTTGATCTATTCTCATCGAATCGAAGGGAGGAGAGCACCGTGGACATACGTGAGGATAAGAATCAGGGTATAGTGATGCCGGGGCTGACGCAGTTGGTGGTCAAGTCGGCAACGGAGGTGACGGAGCATTTGATGCGCGGTTCGGAGGGTCGTGCAGTGGCCTCAACGGCCATGAATGAGTCCTCTTCGCGATCGCATGCCATATTTACCATCACGGTGGTGGCCAGCAATGTGGAGGGCAAGTGGGTGGCAGAGAATGGTAAGGAAATGTGGACAAAACTAATTTCTATTTACTTTTAGGAAATCTGTGACCACCTCCAAGTTTAATTTGGTGGATTTGGCTGGATCTGAACGCTGCTCCAAAACATTGGCCAGTGGAGATCGCTTCAAGGAGGGCGTGAATATCAACAAGGGGCTCTTGGCTCTGGGCAACGTCATTAATGTTTTGGGCTCGGGCCAGTCCACGGGCTATGTGCCCTATCGCCAGTCCAAGCTGACGCGTTTGCTGCAGGACTCCCTGGGCGGCAATTCTATAACGCTAATGATTGCCTGCGTCTCACCGGCTGATTATAATGTGGCCGAAACGGTCAGTACCTTGAGGTATGCGGATCGTGCTTTGCAGATTAAAAACAAACCGGTGGTTAATGTGGATCCGCATGCGGCGGAAGTAAATGCTCTCAAGGATGTTATACAAAAGCTGCGTGTGGAACTATTGGCCCTGGGGGGAGGCAGTGGTGGTAGTGGTGGGGCCATGAGTAGCTCTCTGAACCGGGCTGTGGCAGCAGCTGGTCTAGAATCCCTAACCCAGGGCGATAGTTTGGCCGAGCAACAGCGTTTGCAGCAGCAGGTGCATCAGCTGGAGCAAAGAAATCGCAAACTGCAGCAGGAACTGCATCAGGCTCTGCTGGATCTCACCGAGAATGAAATGCGTGCCCACATAGCCGAGCAGAATCAGGAGAAGATGAAACAGCATCTGTTGGAACTGAATGAAAAGCTGGCCCTTAAGCAGGGCGACGAACAGTGGCTGGAGATCAATCAAATGGTGACCCAGGCCCAGGAGGATCTACAACGTTCCGAGAGCGAACTGCAGGCTTGCCAAAGCCTGACCAGCAGCATGGAGTTGCCGGAAATACACCAGCCCGCCTCCGAGGAGTACACCAACAAGCAGTTGACTCTAAATGGCGAGCTGAGAAGCATCAATCGACAGCTTAGCCTCAAGCAGGAGCTGCACGAGCGCGTCTGCCGCAATTTCCAGCGTTTCGAAAGACAGGAAGAGGAGGATGACGCCACACAGTACGAGGCCAAGATAGTGCAACTGGAGGCGGAACGTTGCCAGCTGGAGGAGGAGTTGCGTTCTGTTAAGAGCAAAGATTCGAATGCCTCGCGGTTGGCCGAAGAGCGTCGCAAGAAATTGCAGGTGCTGGAGCAGGATCTGACGGACCTGCGTCGCAAGCTGCAGACACAGTCTAATCTCTTGAAGATGCGTGAAAAAGAAAGGGAAAAGATTCAAAATCTGGGCCAGGAGATACGCGCCATGAAGGAAAGCAAGGTGCGTCTGATACGTGCCATGCGGCAGGAGTCGGAGAAGTTCCGCCAGTGGAAGTTGGTGCGCGAGAAGGAGCTCACTCAGCTGAAATCGAAGGATCGCAAAATGCAAAGCGAAATGGCCAAACAGCAGCAGCTCCACTCCAAGCAGCGGCAGGTCCTTAAGCGCAAGTGTGAAGAGGCCTTGGCCACCAACAAAAGGTAAGTGAAGTCCACACCAAGCCACCCCCCGACTACATATCCTCTCTTTTGCAGACTCAAGGACGCCCTGGAGCGCCAGGCCTCGGCTCAGGCCCAACGCCAGCGTCAACAGGGCGGAAGTGGAGCGGGCAAACGTGACGCTTGGATTGAACAAGAGCTGGAGATCATTTTGTCTCTAATCGATGTGGAAGTCAGCCTGGACCAGCTAATGGAGGATCGTGCCATCATCACCAAGCACCATCAGCAGGCCCAGGATCCGCAGGTCAAGGCCAGCCTGGAAGAAGAGCTGGAAATGCGTCAGGCTCAAATCGCTGACCTGCAGCAAAAGATGCAGCACAACGATTTGGACAAACGTCTGCGCTCCTTGGCCGAGAATGTCCAAAGTTTGGGTGAATCGCGTTCGATTAGCAAACAGTTGCTCAAAACCCTCGTCCAGCAGCGACGCGAGCTGCATCAGAATCTGTCCGAACATCGAGCCCGCCTGGATGAATTAACCGAGGCCCAGCAGCAGCAGGAGGAGTTGAGTAAACGTCTGCAGCTGGCCGAGAGCCAGTACCAGGCAGAGCTAATGAATCAGCAACGTTTGCACGAGGAGAAGCTCGAGATTTTGCTGCGGCAAGACAAAAAGTCCTCCAAGAAGCAGCAGCAGTCCATTAAATACGAGACCGCCACCTTTGTGGAGGAGGACTCCATAACGGAAGCCGAAGTCGGCAGTGAATCAGAATCGGTTTGTGACCCCGATTGGAAGCCAGCCGAAAGACGTTCCAAGAAATCCGGTGGCCGCGAGTCGACGGCAAATGCCGCCCCGCCCGACCTCAGCAGTTCGTCCTCCAGCAAACGTTGCAAATGCCGCACCAAATGCGATACCAAACGCTGCGGTTGCCTGGCCTCGGAATCCAGCTGTTCCATTAGCTGCAAATGCAAAGGCTCGTGTCACAATCCCCACAATACCCCACCTTCGCCCTTCTCTGGCGATGAGACGGTCAAGGAGAATGCAGACACCACAAATCTAACCACCCCGCCGCCCCCGCCACCGCCTCTAGCCAAGCTGCAATCACCAGCCAAGCGTTCCAGCACAGAAGTGGGGGATGACGCGCCAATGCCAGACATTCATGGACCCAAACTGGCCAAGTAGGTGTCAGCCTTGGAATGCTTTTAAGTCTACTTCCTAACTCTCTCTCTTTCTCTTTCCAGAATGTCCGGACTGTCCTTCTCCACCACGCCGCGTCGGAAATTCTTTGAAAATTAATCAACTGCTGAGGCTGAGCAGTAAGCGAGTCCTTTAGGATTTTACTGTTAATTTTAAATTTTAGTAGACCGAAAACGAGGCTCCATTTGGAGCACCAATGACAAAATTTAAATCAATTTTTGATTTGATTTTGTTTAAAAAAAAAATAAGAGGGAATGACGTCTGCAAAAACAAAAAAACAAACAAATTTCAGATTTTTAAATATATTTTACACAAATTACAACTTTCAAAAGCAAAAGCATCAACAACCACTGGGATCCAAGGGGTATACAAGAGCTCTCTGCGTAATTAAACGTACACACACGCAACGCCCTAATAAGCAGGAGTGCTTTGACGATTAAGGCGTCTTAAAATTAAGCTTTAATCGTCAGCGGTAAAGGTCACAGCAATGACGTCGGAAGAGTTGAAACACGACTAAAAAATGAAACTTGTGTTAATGCATCAAGCTGCAAAGGAATGATTTAATATACATTAAGCGAACCTTCAAAATCATATTCAAAGCTATTCAAATGAACATCGTTACTCAAAATACTCAAAAAAATGAAAGCATGACTGGTACAAACCAGAGAACGGCTTCATTCGATTGCAAATCGCTCACACATTAATCAATACACGAATAAACTGGCTTTGCGATCAATGCATCGAACTTGCATACGCAACATGCTCGCCCTTGAGTTTAATTCAACTCAATTGTTGGCACTCTGAGTATAATCAAGCTCGCTTCATTCCACTCAGCTCGGGTGATTTGATCGCTTAGCTCGACGACGATTATTCTGAGCGAACGAAAATCATCTCGTATGAATAAACTCATGCAAAGACGCATATGCTAAAACAGTGGCGCCCATGACCATTGCGCCAGCTGTGTTTTGTTGTTGTCGCGCTCTGACCTGCAACAACAACATCATATGTGTCTCTCTTCTCTCTCTCTCCTATGTCTCTCGCAATGCGTTGGCCTGAGTTGGCTGAGTTTTGTTCGATCGAACACACAAGTGTCGCGTCAAAAAATTCTAGTTCAACCGTTCGATGCGATTGCGGTATGAGTTGAGTTTGTTCGATTGAAAATATTTGTTCGGTGAATAAATATGAACAAAAATGTTGGATCAAAAAACTCTGGCACAACCGCTCGATGCGATTGCGGTTTGAGTTGAGTTGAGTTTAGAGTTTTGTGAGATGAATAAATGTGAGTAAGAATTTTTGTGCATGACGCAATCAAGAAAAAAGTGATTTTTGCAGTTCTGCTTACATATATGTTTTGTTTTTCGGCAGCGTGAGCCCCGAGCGGCGAGCATGTTCATATTCTGGCTGAAACAATTATGCTGACTTGTGCAGGTATAAGAAATATCGAATTACAATTGCACCTAAAAACTTGACTTTGTATTATTCTGCAACAAAGTTGTTACAGTGTGTACTCGCTGTATGAACATACTACATTTATACATGCAGTATTTTTCAAAAGTTGATTATAAACTTATCCAAAATCATTTTGGAGTTTTATTAACTGTAAAAGATCAACATCCTCAGTTCCATCTAGTATGAGCCTTGGTTCGCTGTCATCGACGTCGTATGACGGGATAGTGAATCTGTTTTCTGCCGTGTTTTTAAGTGCCAATTTTGAGCCAAAGAGTGTTTGGGACAACCAATTCACTCTTGATTCCATTCCTTTGATTCTTAATGTCGGCATCATTCCCATATCTTTGATATCCCATAACTTCGACGACTCTTTTAAGCCATACAGTGATGGAATTTCTTCGTGCATTGGTGAGCTTTGTGAGGCTCCCACTTTGATTTGTTCTAAGTCGCTTGCACTTGGGCAATTTACAAGTAAATGGAAGGTAGCTTCAGTTATCCCTATTCACAAAAAGGATTCAAAAAGTGATGTCTCAAACTATAGCCCAATTTGAAAGCTTATCAATATGTATGTCTACGTTTACGAATCTAACTGTATTTAACAATATTTGCATTTCTGCATTTCAAAATCGTTGTCAAGTCGATGTGATTTACACAGATTTCTCTAAAGCATTTGATAAATTTCGTCCCAATGCCCTTTTATCTAAGCTATCCAAAGATGGTATCAAGTGCTCATTAATGGGAAAACGTGCTAGCCCCTACGTAGACAAAATCTGGACCCCTGTGCTGGGTCCGCTGCTATTTACACTATTTATCAATGACATCGGTTACCTACTTAATTCACTTACAGAAAATATCGATTATGTGACGAAATACTGTTTATATGCAAAAGTTTAATATTTCAGCACTGTTTTTCTACACCCAATTTTTGATAGACCAGTTTTGCTCGCTAAGGCACAGGAGCTCGCCGTGAATCTAAATGAAGACTATGCTTCAGATTGGAGCGGTTGTCAGAGCTGCTGCAAACTGCTCTGGATATTTTATGTTTTATGGGAAATTAGATGAGAAATGAATCAAATTTTTATTAAATAATAAAGTGAATAACGATATTAGTTCAACAAATGTCTTAATACTACAAATCAACAGGTGTTAGATTAACAAACAAATTATTTTTAAAAAATTCATTTTTATACAGCGAAATTCAATTAAAGGCATGTATTTAAATTATATGGCAAACAAACAATATACATATTATTGTCGAAGAAAATTATGATTAATAGAGAGTCCAGCTTCCAGATTTAGAAATATCTGCAAAAATTCGTTTTGGCATTAAGTCTATGACCTTTTGAAACTGTGAAGTAGGAATTTTGGCCCATTCATTGACTACAGCAATTCTGAGCTCTTCCAACGACTCGAATTTGCGATGTAGACGTCGTGCCAAGTTACCCCAACATGTTCGCTATAGGATTTAGATCTGGGGAACGTGCTGGCCACTTCATAACATCGATCTGCTTCTCCTGAAACCAATTAACGCTGAGTCGTGATACATGTATGGCAGCGTTATCCTGCTGAAAAATGGTGTCTGAAGTAGGTTGCTGATCCAAAAAGTTTATTAATACTTCATCCAACATGGTTATATATACTTTTCCGAGTTCATACGCCCATTCACTTTACATATGGGGGTCCTTCCATAGTAACTAAAACCAGCCCATATCATTAACGAACCTCCTCCAAAGTTCCGCTTAGTAGAAAAGGATTCGGGCTTCTTCAAATCGTGCCAGTAATAATTAAAACCATCTGGACCGTCAAGGTTGAATTTTTCTCGTCTGAAAATATTACCTTTTTCCATTGATCGGTCCATGACATGTGTTTTTCGGCAAACTCCAATCTTGCAACTTTATGCGATTCCTTTAAAGCTGGTTTAGACTTCATTTTCTTACAAATTAGCGTTTACTTCCAGATAAAATTTGTTGTACACGACGCTTAGTAACGGGTAATTGTAAGTCAGCTCCTATTTGCGATGCAGTTGCATTTTTTTGTAAGCCAGCCCGAATTATAGCGGATTTTACACGAGAAGAAGATCTTTTGATTATTAATATTTGATCGATTTGTATCATATTTCTGCTTTAAATTGATTACTTATCCACTGCAGATGGAGATCTTTTCAATTTAATGGCAATTTGGCTGTTTCTTCAGATGATAATGTTTTTCCCTTTCCCATATCAATATTGAGGGAAATTTTCAATAGGATATAATTTGTATCTGTTTAAATTAAACACGTTTACATAATCAAACTATCAAATTAAGAAAATGTTGCACCTTCTTCTTACTTGAGGACTTGAAACACACTGCCTTTAATAGAATTTCGCTTCAAAACGTTCACAAACTCTGAATAATGGGCAAGCTTTAGCCTAAACTAACTGTTAATGCTCTCTTTAAGCCAAAAATAAAAATAGAGACCAATGTAAAAGGGAGAATAGGATTGGAAGATGCCTTCTGGTTCCAATACATTTTAAGGTGACTAAACGGACCTGCCTTTAATTGAATTTCGCTGAGCGTATGTACAATCGTCTTCCAGTTGGCATGCGGTTTTCTTGTAGTTTAATTGTTATTCTTTAGAAGGAAGGCCCCTGACTGCAAGTGTTTCAGTCCCAGCTAAAATTGCCTCAAATTAGGTGCCCTTTTTTATAAATTTTTAAAATTTTTTCTCCGGGGAAAAAAATTGATGACACCACAACAAGATGAAATACGAACATATCTTCCCATTTGCCGTTATTTACTCTAATAAACATCGAATACATGTACGCAGATTAAGTTTATTTTCAATCTTTAACGTGTTTAGTGTAGTAATCTTTAGCGTTGGTCTAGACATCTTTCAAATGTATCCAGCCGCTAGACATTTGAGTCTTTGCTTTTGATTGGAACGCAACAGTTTGTTCAAATTGGCCAAGCTCCGCCTTGAGTTTCACAATTTTGTCGTCTTCCAGCTCCTCCCGATCGAAACGCTAGAAATTACGGCAATTAGGCCTCTTGCAGCTTCTGCTTGAGACTGAGTTGCCTGTTGGTGTACTCCTCGCAGGCTGGCTGCTATATATATTTGTCCATTTACTGCTTCTGTGTCAGTTTCTCATAAAGTTCCGCCAGTTGCTGTTGTCTGCTTTGCCCCAGCTGCTGTACCAGCTAATCCCCTTGCTTTTGTTCTGCCAAACAATCGCCTTGGGGTAGGTAGGATAGCGACTTAATACCAGACGCTGCCCCGGCCTGGTTTAGAGAACGACTCAGGCCGCACTGGCACCTTCACCGCCGAGAATCAAGATTTCAACTGTACGATATCCTTGGATCTGCATATCACAAGGTGCTGACCGTCTCAGCCACATTAAAGTAGGCGCGCCAGATTCAAGCCTAAAGAAATTGCCTGAATGGACGCATCAGTTTGGATTGGCCGTAGAGCACATAAAACGTGGATTGGCCAGAGCCCATGGCATTGCTCACGTTGCCCAGAGCCAGGAACCTTTAGCGAAGCGATTCCCAGCGGCCAATGTATTGGAGAAGCGTTCAAAACCAGCCAAGCCCACCAGATTAGACTTGGAGTTGGTTGCCAGAATTACTAAAAAAATGAATTTCGAATTAATTTTGTTTAGTTTGGAACCTGCTACTCACTTGCTCTCCATTTTGCCCTCCACTACTAAGTGGAAATTCCATGCAATCGCGAAGTGGCCTCAATCATGGCCATTGAAGCCACTTCGCGATCCGCCGAACTAAGCTTTCAATGCTTAGACACCTCCGTTGCCGACTTGACCACCAATTGCGTCAGCCCCGGCTTCACTATGCCCCGATTCTTATCCTCATGTATGACCATGGCTTTGTCCTGGGTACAGTTCCACAAGCGAGCAAGCAACCAGGAACTTGATGCTCTCTTGCTGCTTCGCATTCACTTCGAAAATCTCTGGGGCTGCCCGAGGAATGACCCCTACATGCTTAATATTCAAGACACCAATGAAGGCGGTGCCCAGGTAACGCCATAACTAATCGTAGATGAACTGCTGCCTGTTGGTTGAGTTGAAGACTTGGTGATAGGTGTAACCATTGACTGGCTTCAGACGTCTGCCAACATGCTGAAGTACCAGGAAGAGATCCAAAATGTGGGCCAGGAAGGAAGCTAGGAAACGAAGCAGAACCCAGAATCTTCTCTCCGAGCAGCGACTGGTCCTCAAGCGCCTTGGCGAACAATAATAGGTAAGAGGCTAAGTGGCAATTCCCCTGGAATTGACACAGCCTCATCCCTTTGACTCTCCTTTGCAGGCTTAAGAATGCCTGGGAGCGTCAGGTCACGGCTCTGGCGTCATTAAGAAGTGGACCTGGCAAACGTGAAACAGGATACCCATTCCAAGCGGAGTCATCAGAATTGCACCAGAAGCAAGCCCAACAGGCAGTCACCTAGGTATGAGGACGAGTCCATAATTGAAGCGGACTGTCCTTCTCTACGAAATTAAATAAAATTTACCAATTTTGAACTTAAATTTTAAAAAAAAAAAAAAAATAAAAAGGCCGAAATGTTTTGTGTTCGTCTGCTCCGTTCAGAGCAGCAAACTGGAATGAGAAATTTCCGTAAACCCAAATCCATGTTTGCTTCTATTTGGTTTGATTAAAAAAGCAAGGCCTTCTGCGTTTTGACAAAAGAAAAACAACAAATTAAAATTTTTAAATATACGAAAAAGTAGTTTTAGCTGTTAAACCACAAGGGAGCGGGAGCAGGGTTGTCATCTGTTGCAGACCAAAAGTGGCTAAATCGACGGTTAATTAGCTAATTCAATAAGTAAAATTTTTTTTAAAAAAAAAAAGAAAATTTTTAAAATTACATTATAAAAATGATAGAGATAACGCACTTATTTGGCCATAAGAAACTATAACTAACATATATAAAAATATTTTTTTTTTTTTTTTTTTCTCTCCCCCCCCCCCCCCCCTTTTGCATATTGAACAAAGTGTTGCCGCTTTTACTTGAATGCTGCAGACAATATAAATATCAATTTTAATTTAATAAGTAAATATATAATGGTAACACTTACTACGCATATAATTATTTGTTTACTTAAGAGATTTAGAATCTCGCGCACGCATCTGAAACCTTTTGCAAACCAAAGGAAAAAAAGAACTGAAAAATTAGTTTACTTCGGCTTCACTTCATAAGACAAAATCAACACATCACTCGTGAATTGGATTTAGCTTACTCTCTCTCTCTTGCATTCGGGTTTTTTTTGCAAAAGGAAGACACGAGCACGGCACTCGAATTTCTATCGCTATGCTCTCGCGAGAGCTTTGCGATAAATAAATATTCCTTCCGTTCTTTGCTTACTTGCGAGCTCGTTTGTGAGCATTTTGCGATAGTCTCGCAAAATGCTCGTTTGTTGGTCCGCTGGGTATCTACAGAAGGGATTGGTTAGGTTATCCATTCGATTCCCCCTCCCTGCCCATACAAAATTCTCCATTATTTCATATTTGTTCCATATAATTTTCTCATTTTATTATCGTTTTTGTTTTAGTTTTGTATTTGGTTCTTTTGTTTTAAAATGTTGTTGTTGGTTGAATCTGTGGGGCGGTGCCTACAATCTTTGACATTGTTTTTTATTGAGGGATGGGGGGGGGCGGGGGTTTATAATAATTGTGCAAGTGTATGTGCGTGGGTGTTTATGTGTGGGCGTGTTTCTCAAAGCACCAATAACAGTAAGAAAAAAAAAAAAATTCGACAGGCCTCTTCCCCTCTCCCCAAACGGGAGAGGATTCTACCTAAAAAAAAAAACCACAATATCATTCACACCGAATTACTTTCTTTTGTTTCATTCAACTTTTTTGGTGAAGAGGAAGGGAACAGCCAACTTTTGATCGGTAATCACTAAAGAAATAATAAATAAACAAAATGAGTAACAACACATATGGATGAAGCGTGGTGTGGGGTGTGGGGTGGGTGTGGGTGTAAGTACATAAGTCTAACTAAGGCTTCTGGCGGATGGTTTCCTTTTCGTTTTTTCGTGTGGTTTGTGGGTGTGAATGACATTTTAACAGATTTATCAATTTACAATACAATTAATGTACACAGTTTAAATAATAATAATAATAATCGTAATCATAATGATAAGTCTACATAATATAGTACACATAAATATAGCGTTTGCTTCAACTACTTGACTATCAAAAAAATTACACTTAATGGAGAGGTTTTCTAACATTTTGCTTGCAGAGTTTCCCTTAAAATTCTTTTGTGTGTCGGTTTGTAGCTGTTGGTTGTGTGTGTGCTTTGTGTGTGTGTGTGTGTGCGTGTATGTGAGAGAGTGGTGTGGTCAGTGACGAAGCCAGATGTGGACAGGAAAGTTCTCTTGAAACAACAATAAAAAAGTTTGCGCACAAATAATTTGTTACAAACTAAATTTGTGGAAAAATAACCATTTTGTGTATGTAGGTAAACCTTAAAAAAAGTTTGTACCGTTTAATTTAAGTTTGCACAAACTACAAATTGGGTAAAAAGTTACACAAATGGTAAATAGTTTGTGTAGGAATAATAAATATTTTGTTTAAAGCCAAGTAGTTTGCATATGTATATACAAGAAGAACGTTTGTTTGCACACTTTTATTTTGCAAAAATTTGACAAACTTAAACCATTTGTCCGGCTAGAAATTAGTTGGCACATCAAATTTTTTTTCAATGAACTTTTTTTTTGAGAAAATTTGACAAAGTTTGAGTGTTTGTGTAAGAGGAATTTGTGGCAAAATAGTTTGTATACAAAGAAACTAACAAATAAATTTGTATACAAAATAAAAATTTGTATAACAAACTAACAAATTAATTTGTATACAAACAAACTAACAAATTAATTTGTATACAAACAAACTAACAAATTAATTTGCACACAAACAAACTAACAAATTAATTTGTATACAAACAAACTAACAAATTAATTTGCATACAAAATGGACAATCTAAGAGAGTATGTGTAATTTGTATACAAACTAACAAATTAATTTGTATAGAAACCAACTAACAAATAAATTTGTATACAAACACACACTAACAAATTAATTTGTATACAAAATGGACAATCTAAGAAAGTATGTGCAATTTGTTTGTACAGTTTAACAAATATGGGATCCATGCGGAACCCAAATTAAGTATCTTTTGGGCTTTATTTGATTTAGTTGAATTTTTATCAAAATTTGGGCAAAATTTGAAAAACTTGTGACAAATAATTTGATCACAAGCAAACATAGACCGTTTGTCAAGCTAGACAATACTTTGCACAAATAATTTGTACACAAATCGTACAATCTAAGAAAGTAAGTGTTATTTGTGTGTTAAAAAGTTTGTACAGGTCCAAACTTTGACAAATTTGTGCCAAATAATTTGTACACAAACAAAGAAAGACAGTTTGTCAAGCTAGAGAATGCTTTGCACAAATAATTTGTACACAAAATGAACAATTAAAGAAAGTATGTTATTTGTGCGCTAAAAAAGTTTGTACAGTTCCAAATTAGGAAACTTTTATTCCTTATTTAATCAAATTATTTACAATTTTCATCAAAATTTGACAAATTTGTGTCAAATAATTTGTACACCAACAAACTAAGACAGTTTGTCAAGTTAGAAAATGCTTTGCACAAATTATTTGTACACAAAATGAACAATTAAAGAAAGTATGTTATTTGTGCGCTAAAAAAAGTTTTTACAGTTCCAAATTAGGAAACTTTTATTCCTTATTTGATCAAATTATTTACAATTTTCATCAAAATTTGTTCAAAATTTGACAAATTTGTGCCAAATAATTTGTACACAAACAAACTAAGACCGTTTGTCCAACTAGAAAATACTTTGCACAAATAATTTGTACACCAAACGGACAATCAAAGAAAGTAAGTGATATTTGTGCGCTAAAAAGTTTGTACAGCAGCCAAATTAAGTAACTTTTAATCCTTAATTGATCAAATTATTTGCGTACGAAAACACAGTTTTAGTTTTAAGTTCTGTAAAATCTGCCATCAGCGCTATTCAGTTACATTTTCATCAAAATTTGGGCAAATTATTTGCCTGTCTAAACAAGGCTTAAGAAAGTATGTGCAATTTGTACGCTATTTACTAGCTACATAACAATTTGTGCACAAATAATTGTTAAACAAATACAAAACACAAGTTGATTGAACAAACCAAGAGCCTTTGTATAGCTAATAAATTGTTTGCCCAAGAGGAATTGAACAAACTCAAAAAGTTTGTATACCTGTAGCCTGTTTTACAAGCTGCAGATATTAAGTAGTTTTTTTTTAAGTAAGATTGACACAAACTACAGCTAATAATTTGCCTTGGTTTGATCAAATTATTTTGCCATTTAGCCAAAATTTATATGAAAATTTGTATAAATTATTTGCCCTTCATAGTTTATACATTAAAATTCGTGCATAAATAAGTTGTTGCACAAACTTAATTAGTTTCAACATACAATTTGTGTACAAATAAAAAAAGTTAGGCATTTTGGTAAACAAAGTTTGTATAGAAAAGCACAAACAAACTAGAAAATTTGATTTTCAATTAGTGAGGATGTCATGAAGTTTTGAAATTCAGTTAAATTCATTGTGAAAGTCATGACTTGAACAAACTTAAGTTATTTGTCACAAACTTTTTGTTTGTATGCAAACAAAATGTGCACAAAAAGTGTTGTAAAGAGTTTTCCTGTCTGCATTCCTTATTTTTACATATAAAATTGTGGTTGTGTTTTGAGTTTTTGGCCATTATTATATGTTTTTATATCATAATTAATGAAAGGTTTTTGGGTTTTAGAACGAAACAACAATATGTGTGTGTGTGTGTGTGTGAGTGTGTGACTTAGGCTTACAAAAATGTACAAATAAAGTAGATCAAATGTTGATGATGACAAGGACAACAAGGTGACATCTATACTCCTACTTTCTCTCTCTCTCTCTCCCTCTTTCTTCTTAACCTTTTTGAAGATTGTGCGATTTTGTTTTGTTTCATTTGGTTTGTTTTGTTTTTGCTTTTGCTTTTCTAATATTTTGATTAATTTTAAGTTATAGATGATAATGATGATGACGCCAGTGTGTCTGCTTATACCGTCTCCAGTACACGCACATCCTTTTGGACCACATAGAACTTATGCTTCTTGCCCACCAGGCCCCAAATGACGGCCACATTCTCAATGACCACATTCACGGGTATCGTACAAACGGCACCCAGGACACAGGCCAAAAACTTGAGCAGTCCAAAGCGATAGAGTGAAAAGGATTTGATCACACCAAACACATACATATAGATATTGATGGCAGCTATAAAGGCGCACACGAAATCCACCAAATTGGGACACGGTATGGGATACAGGCCGGCGAAGATGATGTTCGATGTGGAGAGCGGCATGGTCACCCACGAGTAGACACTGATGCCCAATAGCAATTTGTGCCTAAAGGGTATCATCTTGGAGTGCACCACCAGGAGGATGCCTTGGAGCCAGCGTTTCCGTTGCTGCAGGAAATCCAACAGAGTAAACGGTGACTTTTCATACATTTCGCCCTCGATGAAATTGAAGGTGTAACCCTGACTGAAGGCGCGCATGGCAAAGAAACAATCCTCGGCGACAGAGCCATCGATGCCATTGTCAAAGGATACAGAGCGTTCGGCACCCACCTGAAATGAGAGAATAGGTGGTTAAAGCAGGCATTAGTTAAGCTGTGAGAAACATTGAGGATAACATTTTTCTAATAAGCTGAAGTCCCTTAAAAATGGTAAACAAATTGCTATTCAAATTTCAGAAAACATGGGTAAGCAGGCTCGAATCAAAATCTTGAACCTCAAATTTCTGAACTATTAAACCTTTTCGGTGTACCCCAACAATTTCGAAAAAATCTGTTTGGAACAGGAAATTTCACTTTCCCGTTTCGCAATTACAAACCGGATTTTAGATAATTGGTCATTCAAAAACTTTACAGAACGACAGAAAATTTTGAGACTTCAAACTGGTTTTTGAAAACTTTGGCGCAAAAATATTATCGGTTTTCAAACTGGGTTTTCGGACCAAAATTTATCTTAAATTCGCAAAAACTTTGGCTCGAAGTAAAAATTTTGGGATTTCAAACATGTTTTCGGGACAAAAATTGGTCTCAAAATAACAAAACCTTTGGGAGAGCTGAACATTTAGCGATTTGAGACCAGTTTTCGTATTAAAATTGATTACAAATTCACAAAAAGTTTTGCATTTCAACCAGGTTTCGAAAAGAATTTCTGTTCATTTCGCAAAACTTTCGAAAGTGAAACTTTTTTTTCGTCAAATTGGTCGTCAAATTTAAAACGTTTTTTTAGAAAAAGTTGAGTCTTTCAAACAGTCTTTGGATGTCTTAACATAGCAAAACTTTTGAGAAAAGGGAAAACATTTGATTTCAAGACTAAAATTGGTCTCGACTTATCAAAAACGTTTGCGAAAGTAAAAATTGGGCGATTTAAAAACGGTTTTTGTTCCGAATTGGTCTTGAATTAGAAAAACCTCTGCGAAAGTGAATTTAACTGGGTTTTCCGACCAAAATTGGTCTCGAATTCAGAAAAACTTTTCAGAAAGTACAAATTTTGGAATTTCAAACCGGCTTTCGTCCAAATAGGTCTCAATGGGCAAAATTTTGGGAAAAAATAGAGGAAGCTACTTCGGCTGTACCGAAGTTTATATACCCTTGGAGCATAGTATATGCTGCCATTTTGATATATGGGCTATACGATATATTCATCAAAAAAAGTTTTTCTCACTAGAACTACATTTTGGACCGAACGTTCCTATGGCAGCTATATGCTATAGTCATCCGATTTTAATCAAACTTGACAAATTTGTGTGGCAGTATACAATATTAATCTGTACAAAGTTTGGGAGCGATAGCATTAAAAACAAACAAATTTTTCGTACTAAGACTTTTTCAGACCCATCTTTTGAATTGCAGCTATACTATATAGATGTCCGATTTTGATAAATCTCGGTGAAATTATGTGCAATCATAAAAAAACTTACAAATACTTTGCGATAGCTTGAAAACAAAAAGTTTTCTCTCAGTAAAACTACTTTTTTCAACCGATCGTTCCTATGGCAGCTATATGCTATAGTCATCCGATCCGGCCGGTTCCGACAAATGTGCAGCGTATTTATACCAAAAGACTTCGTGCAAAGTTTGGTTGAGACAGCTTTAAAACTGACGGAGGAGATAGCATAGAAACAGACGGACATGGCTATATCAACTCAGCTCGTCATGCTGATCAAGAATATATATACTTTATGTGGTCGGAGATGCTTCCTTTTGTGCGTTACAAGAATCCGGACAATTACAATATACCCACTCCGAAGGGTATAAAAAGGAAATTTTGTGACCAGAAATGGTCCTGAATTCTCGAAACACTTTTGCAGAAGTGAACATTTCCCGGTTTTCGGGATTAAAATTGGTCTTAAAATGGCAAAACTTTGGAGAAATTGAAAATTTTGAGATTTGAAACCGGTTTTCGGATTCAAATTGATTTGGAAATCGTAAAAACTTTTTGCGTGACTGAAAATACTGCAATCTCGATCTGATATTTCGGACCCAAATTGGTCTCGACAAAAACGTTTGCGAAAGTAAAAATTTGGCGATTTCAAACCAGCTTTCGTTCAAAATTGCTCTCAAATGTGAAAAACTTTTGGAAAAAAATGCAAATTTGTCGATTTCAAACCGATTTTCGGTATAAAAATTGGTCTATAAATAGCAAAACTTTTGAGAGAGTGAACATTTTGCGGTTTTCGAATTAAAATTGGTTTTAAATTCGCAAATATGGCGTTTTCGAACAGGGTTTTTGGGCCAAATGTGGTCTCGAATTTGAAAAAACGTTTCAGATAGTGAAAATTTTGAGATTTCAAACCGGCTGTCGTCCAAAACTTTTGAGAAAGTGCAAAATTGGAGGTCCCAAAATTGGTCCCAAAATCGCAAACCAAATGAGATTGCAAAAATTTTGAAATTTCGAACTGGGTTTGGTCTAGAATTCGTAAAAACTTTTGCAATTTCAAACCGGCTTTCGGACTAAAATGGGTTTCAAATTGCAAAACTTTATCAGAAAGTGAAAATGGGAGCACAGCAATATATCCACAATTTCTAGATGTCACATTTATCAATTGGAATAGAGTTTCATGCCTTAGAATATTTTTTTTGAGATTTGAACCTTTATTTTATTCTAGAGGAATAAGAGGTAGGATAAGCGTAGACTTGGGGTCCTTATCAGGCATAAAATTTCACTTGACGGGCTCCATTTTGTTCTTAGTTAGGCGGTTTGTAAGCAAAGTAAGCGAAATGTGTTTCACCGATTTTCGAAAAACTGCTCTAAGAGCATAATGAATATCTCCACAATGTGAAAGAACCTTAAGAGCCTGACTTACTATTCCTAATCGTCTCGGACGACCCACACGAAATTTGATTTAAGTCTTTTAAGTGATTTTTTGGGCTTAATAAGTCCAGATTTTTGTAAAAGTCCGGGTTTGAATGGAGTTATACAGGTTCAAGGAAATCTATAGGTCCTGTTTTCACTAACCTGGGTCGATATTTGTCAAAGTTTTAGGTAGATTTGGTTATTTTAAAAGGGGTTATAGGTCTTTTAAGTGATTTTTTTGGCTTGGTAAGTCCTGATTTTTGGAAAATTCGGTTTTGAATGAATATTTAGGGTTATAAATAATCCATGTAGGCCCTTTTCAATATTTGTCTAAATTAAAGTCATTTGTCTTTTGAAAGCAGCCGTCAAGACCTGAGAACACACCTGCCGGATGTACTGTCCCACACAGGTAACTCAACCACACTAACTAAACCGGAGGCCAAAAGCGTCAGAGATGCTATTCACCAGAACAGCCATAAACCGCCTGAACGGTAGACCTCCTCCTATAAGCGATGCTGAAAAACCCTCCCAAGAAGCACCAGGACAACCTTGGCTCTCCTCAGGTCAGGGTACACGGTGGCACTGAATAGCTATCTGGCCAGGATAAACCAGGCAGAACAGATGAATGCCCAAAATGCGGACTATCTTCACAGGAAAGGTGGAATGCGTGACGCCTTATCCTGAACATATTTAGCCGTATGGCTAAACAGACGACATGGACAATTGAAATTCTATCTGACGCAACTGCTGACAGGTGCGTCAATTATTACCACTGAAGGTATAAGCACGAGGACGACCTGTCAAGGGGGTCACCCAAGACGCAGATCATATAGTTTTTGTCTGTCCGACATTTAATCGAGAAAGAAACGAGCTTAGTATGAGGATGTGGAGCAGCATCAAGCTTGACTCGGAAGAGAATTGGTCTGCGGTAAGCAACCTGGCCACATTACTTACAAAACAACTATACATAGAACAGAATCCTAGGTGAGCCTAAGGGCATTCTCCCCGGCGAATGTTGATTTCAATGTTTTCTCTGTTCTCCTTCTTCTTTTCCACATCCACATCCTTTTACCCATTTTATACAGCCTCTCTCAAGTTTCATGCTCACCTGGGTAACCACATAGCTGCCCTTCCAACTGAACAATGGCTTATGGAACAGCTTAAATTGCAAACGCAATTTCCCCATATCATCCGAGACACGAAAACTGTCCGCCAGAGTGGTCAACCAATTGACCACATTCTCATTCGCATACGTTATCAGTCCCTGGCCAAAGGGATGCTTGCCATCCAATACGAAATTGATGATGCCACGTACTGAATTCTCCGTCAGTAGCGTCTCCTCATCCAAGTGCACAATCCAATCGAGATCATTCAGCACATTCACATTATCCTCCAGACAGTATTGCAGGGCCCGTGACTTGAACAGTGCTCCCGTTCTCGTCTTGTACTCCTTGGGCACCACAATCTCACGTATGCGACGATGCGACGCCAAGTGCACCGCCTTATCGGTGACCACCTCGATGAGGAAATTCTCCAGTCCCGTGTCCAGGCACGTATTCATATTCCTCAGCACATTCGTCTTGACTAGATCGGGGAAGTCGCCCCGCGTGACCACGCGTATGCAAATGAAGGGCGCCAGCAGGGGACTGCCCTTCAGCACAACCTTCTCGGGGAAGGCGTTGTAGAAGACGAGGCCACAGAAATTGAACAGGACCTGCGGCAGCGTCAGCAGCGTCAGGAATCGCAGTAAGTACAACAAAACTGTGGCGAATTGGCCATACTCAGTCCAGGGATCGACAATGGTGAAGGAGTTCTCGTCGATCTTAATGCCGCCGGAGAATACTTCGAAGGTAACTATCACAGTGATGAGCAGCGTGCAGTGCAACAGATGCTTGGTGGTGGAGTTCATTCTGCTCCCGGCGAATGTCTCCGGGCCAATGGGGGTGTAGATTATGCTTAAGCAGCGGGTACTTGTGTTCTCGCTCTTCGTGTGTGTGTTTGTTCGTTCGCTTTGAATGAATCACCTCGGAACGGAAGTTCCTATAGATAACTAATTAAAGTTTTTGTTGTTGTTGTTTTCGTTTCTTGCTTTTTGTGGGTTCTGCCTCGAGAAGAGAGCTTCAACTGTGGAGTTTGGTGTAGATGTGGAATCTGGTTCGTCCCGTGGTGGATAGTTTGCTGGCACTTGATGACATCGACATTGATGGGGCTGTCATTTCTGCAAAAAAGAACAAACGTAAATTAATTAGGCAAGCCAAATGAGAGGACGACCCCAGACCTGCTCCGTACATTCCGAGCATTCCGTACATTTTTTTGTTATTATTAAATTAAAAACATGCCGCATAGTTTGGTTCGATGACTGAATTGGAACTGAACTTGAGTCCAGAGCTCGCCCGCCCTGCCGCACTGTGAATGGGTAAGAGAACAGGCGAGGGCTGATCATGGAATACCCGCACATTAGACACATTTAGATAAAATCTCACAAAAGTGGATTGCTGTGGGTTCGATTCGATTCAATGGAACGAAATTAACTTTGGAGTTTGGAATTAGATAAGACAATGAGAAAGAACAAAGAGTGCTGATGAGCTAAAACTGAAAGGCATGAATGAACCCTACGATATTTGCAGAAGCTCTATCTAGCTTTAAGTAGGGCCAAAACTTGGAATGACTTTAAGGTAGCGCAACCTACAGTAACTTTTCGCTTGAGTTATTCAACCCCAGGAATGAAAAACATACCTAAACAAGAACAGTTTATTATAACACAAACAAAAACCATTGAAATGTATTTGGAATGGAACCAAAACCATTTGACTGACCAGTTTATTATAGGGCAGCTATATGATATATTCTTTCGATTTTGATTAAACTTCCCAAAACTGTGTGGAAACCCATAATATTCATAACTGTTAAGTATAAAGACGCTACCTTTAAAACCAAAAAAGTTTTTCTCACTAAAACTACTTTTTCGACTTATCGTTCCTATGGCAGCTATATGCTATAGTCATCCGATTTAGATCAAAATTATCAGAATGCTGTATAAGCATATAAAACTGATAAATATCAAGTTTGGAAGCGATAGCATTGAAAACAAACAAGTTTTTCTTACTAAAACTTTGTTTCAGACTTATCTTTTGTATGGCAGCTATACTATATAGTTGTACGATTTCTATAAAACTTGGTGGAATTATGCGAAAGCATAGAAAACTTATAAATACGAAGTCTGGGGAAGTTTGCATTGAAAACAAATAAGTTTTTCTCACTAAAACTACTTTTCGACCGATCGTTCCTATGGACATTATACGCTATAGTCATCTTATCTATCCGGCTTCGACATATGTGCAGCGTATTCTTCCTTACAGACTTCCTGCAAACTATGGTTAATATAGCTTTAAAACTGACGGAGGAGATAGCATAGAAACAGACGGACATGGCTTTATCAACTCAGCTCGTCATGCTGCTCAAGAATATATATCAGGGAACCAAAACGGAAATGGAACCCTATACCGCCGTATTAAAATAGAGTCCGGTATTTGAAAACCGATATTTTTAAAACGACAGACCGAAAAGATCCTAAACATTCAGCCAAGCTCCCATTTTCGCTATTGCAAAAATTTTGCGATATCATCGCTAAATCGCAAAAGAAGTTGCTCCGAAATTCGCAAATCGCAAAATTTGGCCGATATAAAACCGGCGATGAATGAGTCCGTGAATTAAAAAGTAAATGGGAAATGTCGCTGGAGATAAGAGCTGCCTTTCAATAAACCAATTTTTTAAATTCTTGACTATTTAATTCTTATACAATTTGAATAAATTCTTGTCTTAAACAATTTTTTTCTAACCCCCTCAAAATTCACCACACATTTAGCTTGGCGATAACCTTTTTCCGTCTGCTTCGGTAAAGTGTTGCAGAACTAATTGGGAAGAATCGAATCGATAGCAAAAGTTGCAGAGCCTTTAGGAGCACATATAGTTGAATTCGTACGAATTTGTTGTAGATCCCAAATCGCAAAAGTACGAAAGCCGGAGCACAGCTTTTGATAGTACCGGTACAGTTTTGGTTCTGCAATATTGCTGTCGCCATATTCAGAGCTGCTACCTGCGCCAATGTAAGCTAAATTTATTTTTGTTACTAAAGTTTCATTTTCTTCGAATTGAGCTTTGTTTCAAATGTGATTAGGATAAAGGTTGTATGAAAAAATTTTTTTTTTTTTTCCAAGCAAGCGAAATTTGTTCGTTTGCTTGTCGTGACGTTTATTTGGTGATTCGCTGCTACGCACAAAAGCGCAATGCTTGATTGTGTGAGTTTAGGCACCACTGACATAGAGCATAACAAATGCAGCAGTTGCATTATTTTGGCTTGTAAATTACTAAAAGAGCCTGCCAGATGTAGTGGCCGGTAATAAGTTCTTTATCATGCATGTTTCGGGGGTTCAGTATTGTTACAATCAGGGCAATGTTGTTGTGTTTGGTCGTTTGTGGTTTTATTACCAACCAGCCAGCATTTTATGAAATTTTTGATCACATTCGAGTCTTTTTCGAGTCCTCAATCTGATTAAAATAGTCATAAATGCGCTCGTTTTCTGATCATAAATGATACTTTTGTCGGGAGAAAATGGTACCCTAGCCACGACTCTTCATATAGAGTCATTTCTATCCCGTTATTCTGATAAGTTTCGACGCCTTTTCGAGTCTTTTTCGAGTCGTTTTGAAATGAATCGCATTTTGAGCATTTGCATGAGTAATTTTCGAGTCTTCTTTAAGTCGCCCATGAATGAATCTCTTTTTTAATCATTAAAAGGGATTCTTGTTAAAATGATCTTCCAAAAACTAGGTGGGCATAGAGATAATTTTTTTACACAGACAAGTGTATAGCTTGCTTACATACTTTGTTTGGACTTGAGTTTTAAAATGTCTGTTAGTACCGAAATAAAAATCTACGTACCGATACGGAACCGAAACCGAAATAAAATAGAATCAACACAGAACCTTTTACTAAAACGGATGTACCAGAACCGAAACCGAAATTCGATTCCCTGGTTTAAACTGTGTGGGAGCCAGCTGTGAGCGGGGAAACAGTAAATAATCAAAGATTTGGCTCGGACAACCTTTAAAACTGTATCCAAACGGTTCGCTTTGAATCGCGGAAAAAATTGAATACCATTTTAGCCACCTAAACAAACATATTTAGTTTATATCTTCAAGGGATAAGGCTCGGAACAGTCTGGGAAAGCCAAATCTAAAGTTTATTGCCCAAAATTAATTAAAGAGTTATGACTCTGAACCAGTTCAAACTAGTGTGGTCGATATTAATATTTTGAGAAATATCAAAAATCAAAATTTAATGAATTTGAATCGTTATTTCTTAAAGCTTAAGAAAACTGAAAAGTTTTTACCCAAAGACTACTGATGATTATTTTTAGTAACCGTTTTATCTCAATTTTCCCATAGGATAACTTAAAGATTTAACGACTAAAAATTAGCGCAACTCAACAAACGTATATTGATAACAAAATCTACGGAAAATTCTAAAAATAAATTTAATTGGCTTCTGGGTAAATTTTCTTTGAATTTTCGTAAATTTTGTTTCCTCACTACGTGGGGAACAAAATTGACAATCGTGTTACAAAATTATTGGTACTGCAATTACCATAGCAATTTTTTTTTCTGATAAATCGTTTGTAAAAAAATATTGACAACCCTAGTTCAAAGCCTTCTTGGGACAGCGAAAAATCTAACTTATGTACAAACCGAAAATCAGTTCCATTTTATCCACTTAAATTTATAGCAGAAATGTCTCGGAACCACTTTCAAACCGAAAATAATTCTCAAGTCAGTTGAATAATTTGTTGCTTTTCCATTTCCTAAAACAACCCTCGCAGACAGACACTTAAAACCCATCGCACAGTTTTCACTTGCCAAGCGACCCATAACTACACAACAATTTAACCCATTAAATTTTTGCCCGCATTTCATCGGTAGAATAATTATGAAAGTTCAAAATGCCATCGATTTGATTATAATTGTTTCAATTTTCAGTTAATTTGCCGAGTGTCCTCCAAAAACATTGATGACGCTAGCCTGTCTAAGCATTTTGGTGATAACTAAGCACATGTGTGCGACGACGTTGTATACCGATTTGAAACATTACTCAATGCATTCGCGACTATCGTCCACACACACACACACACACACACATGACTAATGAGACGACTGAGGCCGAGGGGTAAACGCTGCTGTAGAGGAAATCCCATGCATTGATTTTAAGTTGAGTCACATTTCAGGAGAATTAATATAAATATTCTGATTAGAAATATATAAAAAGAAATTATATTAATGCATCGACTTGCTTTGTCCCCTTTGAGAAGTGATTCAGGCAAAAGTGATTACACTCGTATCAGCAAGAGAGAGAGAGAGCAATTGTGATAAGCGAAGCCAAGTTTCGGATATCCGAGTCGTACTTTTGCTGTGTGGAAAAAGAGAGGAAAGTCCAGATAAGAAATGTTGCACATTTTAAGTAGTCAGATGGGTGCCGGCTTCAAGTTTCCCAAAAACCATAACCAGTTTCAGCCGGTTGAAAGTGGTCTCTTTTTTTTTTGGCCAAGTAAATATATTTTAAGCAAACATTTAACTAAAAATAGTGTAGATTAATTAGTACACTTTTACTAATTATTTTATTAGGGTGTTAAAATCAATTTGTAAAATGTTGAAATCCACTGTGGAACGGAAAACTTGAACATAAGACTGTCGGATCACGATCCTCACTTAGTCTTAAAGCTCGTAATCTCGTATACAACCGAATAATGAGAATACTCATAAAAATGTCTTGTGCTTTGAGTGCCTCGATTGTGGGCTTTGTGGTGCCTCCGTTAAGGGCTTTGTGTGCATCGGATGAGGGCTTTGCATGCCTGGGTTTCAGGGCTTTGTGGTGCCTCGGTTGAGAGCTTTATGGTGAGTTGTTGAGAACTTTGTGGTGCCTTGGTTGTGGACTTTTTGGTGCCTCGGTTTAAGGCTTTGCGTGTCTCGGTTGAGGTCTTTGTTTACATCGGATGAGGGCTTTGCATGCCTGGGTTGAGGGCTTTGTGGTGCCTCGGTTAAGGGCTTAATGGTGACTCGGTTGAGGCTTTGTTGCTTCGGTTGAGGGCTTTATGCCTCGGTTGAGGACTTTGTGGTGCCTCGGTTGAGGGCTTTGCATGCCTGGGTTGAGGGCTTTGTGGTGCCTCGGTTGAGGGCTTTGTGGTGCCTCGGTTGAGGACTTTGTGGTGCCTCCGCTGAGGGCTTTGCATGCCTCGGTTGAGGACTTTGTGGTGCCTTCGTTGAGGCTTTTGACTTTCTCGGTTGAGGACTTTGTGTGCCTCTATTAGGCTGCTTTGCTTCGGTTGAGGGCTTTGTGGTGCCTCGGTTAAGGGCTTAATGGTGACTTGGTTGAGGACTTTGTGGTGCCTCCGCTGAGGGCTTTGCATGCCTCGGTTGAGGACTTTGCATGCCTCGGTTGAGGACTTTGTGGTGCCTCCGTTGAGGGCTTTGTGATGCTTCCGTTGAGGACTTTGTAGTGCCTCGGTTGAGGACTTTGTGGTGACTTGGTTAAGGACTTTATGGTGACTCGGTTGAGGACTTTGTGATGCTTCCGTTGAGGGCTTTGTGGTGCCTCGGTTGAGGACTTTGTGGTGCCTCGGTTTAGAACTTTGCATTGCCTAGGAAATGTTTTTCGTCCGATCGTTCCTACGGCAGCTATATGCTATAGTCATCCAATTAGGTCAGTTTAGACCAGGGGGGCCCAAGCCCATTCCGCAAGCTACGCATTCGTTGTTGTTTTACGCAAAGGGTTGACAGGCGCGTATACAATACATAAAACTATAAAGAGCAACAACAAGCTCATAAGCGACTCTCTTCTCTCTCTTCTATGTTTCTGGGAAATTTGAACGCAACAAAAATGTTGCTTAGGCGTAGTCAGCTCTCTCCTCGCTCGCAGTGGCCGAACTCTTTTCGCTATTGAGGGCACTTTCTATTTCTTGTGGTTGTTTTTGCCTTGAGATATATTTGCTGCATTTGTATTTGTTTATACGCGGCCATAAGTTCATTCTGGGCGCTCCTTGGGACTTGCAGTTTATATGTATTTTAAGACTTTGTGCCAAATTTGAACAAGATATATTTAAAACAAACAGAGAAGATATCAAAGAAAGAAAATGAAACAGAAGTACCTTAGGGGATTGGAGAAGCTTTCTTTTTTGTGTTATTAACATAATGTGGATATTTTTGTAATACTTTCAAGCTAAGTAAGAGCACAATCGTGCTTACTGAAATAGTCTATCAATTTGATTGGTCCTTCGAGCCGGATGTAGTAGATGTTACACATTTTTTGACATTTTAAGGCGGAAATATATTGAAAGATCTTTCTTTAAAAAAGGTTCTTGTTTTACAAATGAAACGAATTCAATTCGGTTCAGTTTAAGTACGTAAGTAAGTAAGACCGGTTTACATCCCTGCTTAAAATATGGTCTTATTCAATGGCTTTCAAACTCTATAAACTAGGGATGTCGAAATATCGATATCGAATACTTGTTGAATAAATTTTTGGTGTGTATTTTTGTTAGTTTCGCCCACAAAAATGGGGGTTTTCTGAAGGCATTCTCTGGGATATTACTAGTATTACTGATGCCACTAATATCCAAGAGAATGCCCTTAAGAAACCTTCCTTTTTGTCCAAAAACCAAAAAAAGTATTCATAAAAATATCGTCAAAATGTATTCAATATCGATATTTCGACAACCCTACTATAAACTAAGTAGGCGAGACCCCAAGGTCATAAAATACAACCAAATTGTTGGGCTCAAGGTCGAACCTTATAATTACGTTGATTGGAAATCAAATGAAATGTGTGGTGGAGTTTGTATACAATTCTAGCGATTTCCAACTCATATCCGGTCCTCTGATTAATTATACTTGTACATATGTAATGTGCGAAAATAAAAATTTCTGTAAAACAAAAACAAAATAAAGTGCATCATTGCGCCCTGTTAATCGTTCAAGCGTGTTTTTTTTTTATTGCAAAAAAGACTATTGTTTAAATTATTCCAATGCAGCTGAGATTTTTGTTTATATAAGAGCGCTGACTCGTCGTCATCGCCAAGCGATCGAGGACCGGTTATCGTTAGCAATCCAAGTTCATTACGCCCCCTATAAAAGCAGCAACAACAACTGTAACAACGACGACGAACCGACGACGACCGAGTGTGTAGATTAGAGTTATCATCCACTGGCAACGACTGACTGACAGACGGAGTGGCCAGAGCGGCCGGGTACTGTCGTTGAACCCACAAACATTTGAGTTCAATTGATGATTCATGCGGGTTGGCTATCAAAAATCATATCGAAACTGATAACCTGCAGGTCGTGATGCAATAGTCTTGAGTTGACTTTTGCGAATTAATCGTGAATCGTACAAATATGTGTATATATATAGAAAAGGGGTAGCACTTGACTTCAATGATTGCGAGTACTTTTCAGTTGCCTTGAAAATTTCACTCTTGAGACTGGCTAATCAGAAACACACACACACAAGTTGTGTGTTATTTTTTTCCCAGAATTCATAAAGCAACGGACGGAACATTCCATTCAAATGCCAGAGACCAGACCATACAATGTTATTGTAATTATTCCTGTGAAGGGGCCAGCCCAAAATTTGTTATCATTTGGGGCAGTGCCTCCTCAGTAAGGAAAATGCGGGAACCAAAATCCCTACCCTCCCTCCCATTGAAAAGTAAATATTTACGCATGAACCAGCGCGGCCTGGTTGGTTGATTGTTTGTTTATGTATCAGGGAGAAGGGTACACAAACCATAAACATTATTGCGGCATACGGTCTGTAATCGAGTTTCAATGGATCAATAATTGCACATAGAAAACACACAAAAAGTTATCGTTATAGTCAGAGGACGGTGCTTCCCATTCCCGTTTTTGATTTCAATTGTTAAATGTTTCCACAATTTTATATTCATTTAGATTATTTATACTTATAAATCTGTGGGCCCGACTGACTGACTGACATGTTATCAACCCACGGCCAAAACTGATTATCGTAGAAATCTAAGATTTGGCATAAGGCGCGCACTAAGAAAGAAAATTTGAAAAATTTCACCGCGAAGTAGGTGAAAACGACAAAGAAATGAAATGAAATGAAGCTTTTAGGCAATATTGTGGACTAAGTTGTTTTGCTAAGAGTGCGAGAGAGAGAGAGTGAGAAAGGGAACGACTCACACAAATTAGGTATGTGTTGTATGTATTTGGCTCTTTGAGACAGATGATAGTTGTTATGAGAGACATGTGCAGAACGAAATGATATGGCTGGGGGTGGACGGTAAAGAGTGAAGAGCGCAGGAAGAGGGAGGGGGCGAGGGGAAACAGTCAAAAGCTGTCTACAGCAAAGTGAGGAAAAAGGGGGGCATAGCCAAATTTGAATTGAATTATAATTGAAGACTGGCTGCCATCAGCTTTATTTGTTTTGATATTTAGTTTGTAGTTATTGTTACAACAAAACGTCACTTTTGTCGAAGTTATATCCAAAAAATATTGTCTCTTTAATTTTATGGAAAGACTTAGGAATCTATACATTCCTTATTATGCTTAAGCAGTGCTGCTGTGAAATCCACAATCTTCATACAAGACGGAAATATATCCGAAATTCACATTCATTTGACAGAAGGGATCCTTTAGGACTGGCAAAATTTTGATATATTTATACCAGCTGTGAACTTGAAAATGTCTACAACAACACATTTCTACAATTTCTTAAAATCTTGGACGCGGACAAAGTCGCGTAGGGTTCAGCTACTTGCCGATAAAAGGCCCGACTGAAACTATTTGTTTGTATGAGAACGTAAGTATTCACACATATGGTTGTTATTTGCGCCATCGCCTTTTTCAAGTTTCTCTTTTCCTTTGGTTAGGTGTGAGAGCAAAATGTTTCTGGCACGCCGTCATCTTGACAGCTTGACAAGTTGCGCTGTGATCTTGACAGTGGCTAGAAGTGAGGAATAAACTTTTGATAAGTTTGCTCTAGTGGACACTACAGAAGTTAGAAAGTAAGAAGATGTGAAAAACATCAATTATGACCCCAATACTACAATTAATGCTTCCCTGTGGCAATTAATCTTTAAGTTAATATACCACCACATTAGTTATAGATTATTCAAATAATTGTCCACAATTAGTCACTTCTATTCTCGTTTAACTTGAAGCACAAAAATGACTTTGCCATTTGACGCAATTAAAAAGTCCACCTTATCTTGGTATAAAGACAAGTGCTGCACAGCCAAGTCGTGAGTGATCGATCGTTATAGATGATAATTTGAAGGAGCAATATCTAGAGAAGTATGACATTTAATTTTGGGGTTTCCAATTGCTTTTTAACGACTAACCCGGCAATGTGTTTTCTTTTCCCCAAAGAGCTTTTAATCGTGGGGTAATGAATTGTTGGGTTAACTTTAGAATTGATGGAGGTGAAAAACCCCTTGGAATTTTGGAACGCTCAAAGTTTTGTTATTTCAAATACTAAATATGATACTGTTCGACGTGATTGAAGACATAAGCTCAATGTATAATTAAGCATATGTCGGAATTTTAAGCAGGAAAAGTAGACTAAACGCAGCAGTTTCTTTCAAAATCTGTATGTTTCAAGAGCTTGTAAGTATACTTTTCCGAGTCTTAAGAGGGTGAATTGAAGAACAAAATAAAAGTATGTGACCCCAAATCCATCTAAAAATGTGCCTTTTACAAAACCCCCTATTTTTAAAATCGTGTCTTAAGCACTATCTAAACCCCAATATTGGAGTATACCGCCTTAATTTGCCTACAACTAAGATAACTTTGAATGTATGTTAAAGAAAACGTGTGTTATGAATGTCTTTTACCCAGTATTATACTTCCACCATCTGTCTTTTTGAAAAATCGGAACGTAAAGTACCTTATACGTGTCTTAAGACCAATATTTGGAGTATATGTCCCGAAATTGTGACCTAGGTTAATAAAAATTTACCTGATGTATTTCTTCTAACCACTTTTATACTTCTAGAAACGTCCTTTTCGCTCTTAAAGTTTTAACTACTGTTTCTGTTAAAAATTACACTAGGCAACAAGGTCCAGTATATTGAAGTATTGGTTATAATTCAATGGCCTTGTTCACCAGCATACATCAATCATCAAAGATCTTACATACAACATCATCCATCAAAAAACAGTTGTTTGGCTTATGCTGAACGAAATTTTAAGGTCAAAATGTTAAGCGTGACAGCTATTGTCAAATCATCAAAATCACAAAAATTAGCAATCACATTCGTTCATCGAACTAGATCCATTGATTTGTGCTGGTGAACATGGCCAATGCAATTTACAGACAAAGGTACGTAGAATATTAAAGTCAAAGTGGGTTTAACGTGAGCACCTTTATCCCACGGTGCCAAGCACAGAATTGATAATGTCAACCAACGTCCACAATGGACTTCGAGAAGCCCAAAGGTACCAATTGCAGCCACTATTGCTGTGGTCGTGTCTCCCTTCTTCCGATCTCTAGGTCTCGGTACCCAATTGAAACGAAACTCCACTTATGGGTGTTAGAACAAGTTCCGCGGGCTCTGGTTACCGTGGTACCAGAATTAAGCTTCCGCTCAAGCTCCGTGTCTGCAAGGACACTACCAATTTAAAAACCAGCAAATCGAAGACCAAAACCTTTCAAGAATTTCATGTAGAACCGCCAGCTTCACCAGCTCCCAAGGCGCTTCAACTATCGCAACGCAAAGGAGTAGTCGCTCACGCGGTATCACCAAGATGATTGGCATGATTGGTATTGATAGAGGTGACAAAACTGTTGGTTCTATATATATTGGGAGTTTTTTTGTTTCCCGAAATCCATCCATGTTTTCTTCCACAACTCTAGCAGCGTTTTATGGCATCAAGTGACACCAAAAATCCATCTTAGATCTAATTTTGAGCCATTAATAAAAGAATTTGGCAGAACCCAAAGTCTCACAGCTGTTTTGTTTTATTTTTGTTGTGCTAGTGGTAATAGTTGAAGACGATTGGCAAGAATGGGCAGTAATATGGACTATTTTATCGAGTATTACGGCTACCGCAACTGCATCAACCGAACCACTCATCTTTTTTGCAGGCCCTTTACCATTTGCATGGGGAAAAACGCTGCTTGTTGCCCTTAACGCAATAACTCAAATGCAGTCCTAATATAAAACAGCAGCAGCCGCACTGCATTCAGCTTCTACTCCAGGTACAGAGTATGTTATAGTCGGGCTTGTCCGACTTTCTCACTTGTTTTGTAATTCAATATTTTGTTATCCTTTAAAAAAAAATTACACCTGAAGGTAAAAGGCCTATAAATGACGAACGGTGCATGTCCGACCTCCACCCTCCATTTATCCATTTAACTGAAGATATTCGTAATATTTGCAGTCTGACCAAGTTGTATTAATGTCATTTCAAAAATCAAAAAGGTCTGATATTGATTTAAGCTCGGTATTTGTACTTGATTCGATCTCGAAGAGGGCTTTGTGCCAGAGTTCAAATTGAACTCCATACTCGAACCAGCAATTTCTAGCCGGCTCGAGGTCATTAGTTTGCATACAACTTTAAAAAACATGACATAAACAACATTTGGAATCTGTGGCCGTCTGTGGCCCAGTGGTTAGTGGCTGGACTCCTGGGCTTTTATCCCCTGAACATCTAATATAAAGACTCTTACAGCCGGTCACCTTCACCAGTTATGGCCAGCTGTGAAGTAACTGCTGAAAAGCAATTTCTCAAACTTTGCCGTTAAGTCTTTCTCTTGTACGAAACATTTAAAGCACACACGCCAAGAGATTGAGAGAAGCTTGTTTTACCTTACCTTACCTTACAATGGAATCTGGTTGCTTTTAAAGACTCTTTAATAAACTTGATCTACCAACTGCAATAGACTGGTAGAGATTTCCAAGGCAATATTAGTGCAAAAAACCCACTCCACCAATAACTCCTGTTGCTGTTATAAAATTTTGTGTATGTATCCATTTAGTCTGAGAAAACTTTTCTCTCTCGGTTTCTTTCGCTCTTTCGGTTTGATGGTGTATTTCCGCACTTATTTCAAACTCGAATCAGGCATTTAATTAAGATCCGTAGCATGTTCAGTGTTTAAAAATTTCAGTCCGAAGCTTGAGATCAAATTAATTTTTGAGCTTAAGCTCGCCTTTTTTTCGAGTAAAGTAATATGTAAGCCAACAAAAGTGTTAACTTTGAGATTCTTAAACATAGACATTTATTGTATACCTTTATTTATAATTTTGAAATGGAGATGGAACTTTCCTGGCGATTTTAAGACTGTATTTCTAGGCAGTAGTTCAGAGTTTAAAAGGTATCAATTTCGTTGAAGCGAAACGATATATTGGGTTCGGAGTAGGAATATCAAAATATTTGGTTCGGCCACAAAAAGGAAGGTTTTTTGAAGGCTTTTTATTGGATATTACTATTATTATTGATATTACTAAAACCCATAGGAAACCTTCCTTTAAGAGACTTGTCCAAACCAAAAATATTTATACATAAAAACATCGCCAAAAGTTATTCAATATCGATATTTCGACAACCCTAGTTCTCAGCGAGTTTGGTTTGGGTTCGAATCGGTTCAATTGAGTACTGGTTTGGGGTTTTTCTTTCAAATTAAGACACTTAATATTTTCTTAATTAATCCTGCTAATCGACTTCGTAAAAGATGTCATCTATATTAATCGCCTCTTTGTAGTAAAACAATGATCATAATCAAATTCAAGCGGCCCCTCGTACAAATTAAGAAGGAAAATGTCAACCAATACATTTTAAACAATAACATTAAAATAAACTAAAGAAAAATATTAATGCACCAGCCCAAAGTCTCAAAGTAGTCAATATTTTGTCGCTACAAACTTGAGAACATTGGCATCAATGCGACTAATGGTTTTTTATTTTTCGATACTTGAACTAACCTGGGATCAGAACTGAAAACCAATTGAATTACTATTCCGATTACCATTTTTCACTTAATTGAATACAATTGTTGGAACCTGGAATTATGATTATTTTGTGAATATTCTAGTTCAGATCAACAGATTTGTCCTTTTATTTTTCAAATATTTCCAAATTACGTTTTCGTTATTTGTCGAAATACCTGAAGGTATAAGGACCGTAAATGACGAACGGTGCATGTCCGACCTCCACCCTCTCCACCAACTGAAGCTATTCGTAATATTTGCAGTGTGACCAAGTTGTATCAATGTCATTTAGTTGGTAACTTTTAGAGAAGTTTGACTGTATTACAGTTTCTGGGTTTCAATTGCTTTAAATATCAATCACATGGTGAGTTTGTGATTGAATCAGTTAACTATCACCGACCCCCTCCCACCCCTCCTCCTCCTTCTCGCAGTCTTTAAATATTGAACTTTTGCTTTTGTTGTTTGTATCAAATTGTCAATAGAGTCGAGCAATTAAATGACAACAACCGTCATAAAGAATACAAACACACACACCGACACACACACACATGATGATTGTGGACACATATATAACATG
>JAEIFU010003097.1:0-33001 GCA_018904235.1 Lordiphosa stackelbergi
TTTTTTTTTTTTTGTTTAATTCAGTAACTTTATTCAATTAGCATGTACAATTTGTTGCTTTTCATTTTTACCTTTTACTCTAATATTGTTATTTTCATTTATTTTTACTATTTCGTATGGTCCTAAATATTTGTTTTTCTAGCTTGTGTCCTGTTTCGTTTTTAGTAATACTTTTGTCCAGTTTTTAATTCTGGCTCATTTAAGTAGGTGTCATACCTTGTTTTTGTATTTCTTTGTGCTTTTTAAGCATTATGCTAGCTCTATGTTGTGCCTACTCCAACTTGTATTTTATTTCTTTTTCGTAATCTTTAGATTGTATATTGGGTCAATTTTGTTTGTAGTGAAAAGGAATTTTTGTGGTGTCTTTCATAAACTAGTTCGGATGGACAATGAGTCGTAAACTGATGAAGGTTATGTTATAGCAGTACGTGAAGTACTGCATCCAATCTCCCAATCGTCTTTTTATTGAAATATAAGATCGAATGTATTCATTTAATGTTCTGTGGTTTCTTTCTATTGTCCCTAATGTTTGATGGTGGTGAGCTGTCGAATTTAATTTTATGATTTTAAAGTTTTTACATAGTTCTGATAAGATTGAATTCATGTATTCTGTTCCCATGTCTGAAACAAAAGTACGCATAGGTCCAAACAAAAGAATGCATTTATCAAATATTGCTTTAGCTACTGCTTTAGCGCTTTTATTAGGAATCGGTACAGTTATTAGATATTTTGTAAGATCGCATATGTGTAACTACATATTCGTTGCCGTGTTCCGCTTTTGGAAGAGGGCCAATTGTATCTAAACAATATCAAACGCTGTGGCTGGAGCGGGAGTCAGAGTCATTGGTGATTTTGTATGCGTGGTAACTTTGGATAATTGACATTGTATACAAGATTTGACATATCTAAATAGTTACGTCCTTCGTCATGTTCTTCCAGAAATAATATCTTTTAATTTTTTTTAATGTTCTGGTAATTCCAGTGTGACCCCCCACTATAGGATTTTCGTGAAAAAGTTTTAGAATTTTGTCAATTTCGCTTTTGTCATTTATGTTGACAATATGTGGTAAAACGGCTATTTTTAGGTTTTTGAGGCACCTGTTGCCGATTCGCTTGAAGTCTTGTATTTTTACAAGCTCAAATATTTTTTCAGATGGGCTCATCTGCAGTTTGTTAATGTGCTGTGCATTGGCTTCTTTTTCAAGCCGTGGAAAGAACTGATTGAGATCGAGTATTCCATTAATGCATGCTTCATTGAGTGGTATTTTTGCGATAGAGGATTTTCCTCTTTTTAGTTGACACTTGTCAAAGGACAGTTGTAGTTTTGGAAAGTTTTTTACTTCGCTATATTGTATAGCGTCATAAACCATTAGTGGGTTACGCTTTGAAGTTTTATTAATTAAGGTGCCTTTGTTTTCTGTCGTTTTAAATGTTTTTGATCTTGTAGAAACTTTATAAATATTATTGCTTGCTAATTCCTTTATGTCGGCGAAGTCTAACCGAGACAATGCATCTGCTGCAAAATTTTCTTTTCCCCTGATATACTCTATGTTAAAGTCGTACTCCTCTAAGTCTAGTCTCATTCTAATCAGCTTTGATGAAGGGTTTTTTTAGTGAAAAAGATATGTTAGTGGTTTGTGATCAGTCTTTATTAGGAATTTTGTACCGTAAATGTATGGTTTAAAATATTGTACCGCCCAGTGTATTGCAGTTAGCTCTTGCTCAATTGTGGCCTTGTTGCTTTCACCTTTGGTAAATGCTCTAGATGCAAATGCGATGGGTAATTGTTTGTCACCGTATTGCTGACTTAAAACAGCTCCACATGCATATTTACTCGCGTCTGTAGTTATGCAGAATTGTTTGTCATAATCAGGATATTGAAGTATTTGAGGACTTAGTAATTTATTTTTCAAGTGTTGAAACGCTTGTTCACAGTCTTGTGTCCAATTGAATTTTGGGCGTGGGGTAGTTTTTAATAATGTCATATTTATTATCGTCTGGTAAAATTCCATTGTTCGTGCACTTATGCCCCAAAAAATATAACTTCATGTTGAAAGAACGAACATTTATCAGGATTTAGTTTTAGGTTATATTTCCCACAAGTTTCGAAAACATCTTTTAGGTTGGTTAGCATGTGTTTCTCCGAGCATCCTATTACAATCAAATCATCCATATAGAGGAATGCTTGTGACGGTGAAAGACCTGCAAATGCTAATGTCATCATGCGCTGGAATGAGTTGGGTGCTACTTTTAATCCAAAAGGAAGACGCTTGAATCTGAACGATCCTTGCGGGGTTGAGAAGGAAGTTATATCTCTGGAATTTTCCTCCAATTCTATTTGGTGAAAGCCTGACATCAGATCTAAGCAAGAAAAGTATTTTGCTCTACCTAATTGGTCAAGGACGTCATCCATCCTCGGTAGCGGGAATTTGTCTGCCAATAGCTGCTTATTTATTTTGCGATAATCAACGACTAGTCTCCATCGCCTTTCAGAGCTCCCTGGTAGTGACTTTTTTGGTACCAAAAGAATTGGGCTATTAAATTCTGATTCTTTCTACGAGACCATTTCTACGTTCTACGAGACCATTCTTAATTAGGTTTTCTACCTGTTGGTCAATTTCTGCTTTTTGTGTGTGTGGAGTTCTGTAGTTTTTAATGTACACTGGGGTGGTATCTTTTAATGTGAGTTTTTGTTTGTAAAAGTTGTTTGCCGAAATATGTTCACCTTCTAGAGCGAAAACATCGGTATATTCGGAACAGAGTTCAGTTAATGACCTTTTTATAAATGATGAAAAATGTTTATTCAATTTCTACATTATAAATGGTCCATGCTCATCACTGTGTTTCGAATATTAATTATATTATAATTGGCTAGGCTTTCGCTCTTAATGGTTGTTTTTGAAATTATTGCATCTTTGTTATTGGTGTTTATTATTCTCACATATGGGCTGTTTTTGCTTAGGATTGTGTTAGCTATGAAAATTCCTGGTTGTATCTCTTGATTTGGTACTAATAACTCATCTTCCTCCTTATTAATTTTTATTGGTCTGATAACTTCTGAACGAGCTGAGATAGTAAATATTTTTGAGTGTGGTGAAATTTTCATTGGTATGGCAATTTTGATATTTAGGTGAGTGGGTCTGATTAGTAACCAGTTTTCTCGCTCTTGGTAATCTAGTATGCAATTATATTTTTTTAGAAAGTCTAATCCTAATATACCATCGCATGGTATAGGAAAATGATCATTGACTACCTGAAATGAATGGTTAATATTTGTGCTACTTAATATAAGGTTAAGGCTAGTTTCACCTAGTGATTGAACAATGTCTTCTCCAATTCCATTTAAATTGGTGTATTTTGATGAATTTATACTTGAATTTTTGAATAGTTTATTTTTTTTGAGTTATGAAATATCTGCGCCTGTGTCTAATAGAAGTGATATTTTGTTAGTGTTATCTGAATTTATAGTAATGTAGCTGTTTAGATTTAGACTTATAGTATATATTGTATTTGTTTTTTAGTCTGTACTCAGGGGAGTTTCGTAGTTTTCCGACTGTGTTTCTTCATTTGCAACGCGAATGTTGTTGTTGCTACCAATATAATGTCCGCGACTATATTGATTATTTTGTCGTTGATAGTTATTATTGTTCCTATAGTTATCGTTTGTATTTTTAGTGTAGTTGTTTCTTTGTTTATTGTTTTTGTTGTTGAAATAACGTCCTTGAGGATGATTATTATATTGATTGTTGAAACGAGGGCTAATGTTTCGTTGATTTGGAAAGGAGTATTGCGAGTATTGAGTATTGAATTGGCCAGCTTCCAAAACTGTCTTAACGTTTTCTAAAGAACAGTTTTTTATCATCGCTTTAACGGCTATCTGCGTCGAATATTTATTCGCCACTTGCATTGGTATTGCGTCTTTAATTTAAGCATTTTCTAGGGCTTTGGTAAGTTCAACTAATTCATTAGTATAGTTGTTTGCTGATTTATTATTTTGTCTTATATTCATTATTTTTGCTGATAATACCTCAACTGACTCTCCCTTGACCGTAGCGCTTAATCTTGTTCTAATATCTGCAATGGTCACCTCATTACTGATTAAATTTCTGGCTGTACCTTCCAGTTTGGTTTTAATAAGATTGACTGCTATTGAAGTATGAGATCTTACTATTGCAGTGCGTCTAGAAAACTTTGAAGATTTTCAGCTTTCCCGTCAAACTCAGGTATGAGTCGAGAAGCTGTATTGAGAAATTCAATGGTTGATTGAGCCATTGCGTCTTCAGTGTCTCTTTGCGGTTCTGGGATTGAAGTGTATTCAAATATTGCTGGCTCTGAATACGTGTTGGGCAATTTGATTTCAAGTTTATGTAAATCTATAATTTTTATTATTTGTTCCCTGAGTTGTCCGAATACAGTGTTTGCCTGAAGTTCTTGTAATTCGTCAAATTTGTTTGAGTTTTTACTTAACAAATTGTTTATTAAATTGTAATTTTTAATAACAGTCTTACAATGATTGTACAGTGTGTTTGCTTTTATCGGTCTATTTTGATAAAGGCTTTTATAAGCTCTAGCAAATTCCTCCTTATAACTTTTAATATCCTCAATAATGCTAGTCCAATCCATAAATTTTTATACACTTGAAAAGTGTATTATAATTTTGCCCAGAAGTGTGCAACGCATAGAAGGAATCATCTCCGACCACATAAAGTATATATATTCTTGATCAGCTTGACGAGCTGAGTCGATTAAGCTTTGTCCGTCCGTCTGTCCGTCTGCCCGTCCGTCTGTCCGTCTGTCTGTTTCTACGCGAACTAGTCCCTCAGTTTTGGAGCTATCGAGCTGAAACTTTGCACAGAGTCTTCTTTTTACTGCACGCTGCTAATATGTCGGAACCGACCGGATCGAATGACTACTTCTTGTAGCTGCCATACAAATGTTCGTTCGGAAAAATGGATTTTAGTAAGAAAAACTGGTTTGTTCTCAATATTACTGCTCTTAAACACGGTCATGGGTAATATGTAATGTTTTTAAGCTGATCTGCGAAGTTTGGTCGAAGTCGCGAACCGTTGAGACAAGCTATTTCAAGTGTATCAAAACTTCGGTACAGACGAAGTTAGCTTTGCCTTTTTATACACATGTTTTTTTTGTTTTATACTAATTTATACTAATATTTTGCTTTGGGTGTAATGTTAAACGTGTTGCTTATGGGAAAAGAGTTCTCTTATAATGTCTTTTGTGTACTTCTGAGTTTGTATAAGTGTCAAGTAAAACTAACGGCTTATTATTTATTGTTTTTGTTTTGTAACTGCTTGTGTGTTTTTTATACACTTGAAAAGTGTATTATAATTTTGCCCAGAAGTTTGCAACGCATAAAAGGAATCATCTCCGACCACATAAAGTATATATATTCTTGCTTAGCAAGACGAGCTGAGTCGATTAAGCTTTGTCCGTCCGTCTGTCCGTCCGTCCGTCTGTCCGTCTGTCTGTTTCTACGCGAACTAGTCCCTCAGTTTTGGAGCTATCGAGCTGAATCTTTGCACAAAGTCTTCTTTTTACTGCACGCTGATAATATATCGGAACCGACCGGATCGGATGACTACTTCTTGTAGCTGCCATACAAATGCTCCTTCGAAAAATGGGTTTTTGTGATAAAAAATGGTTTGTTCTCAATATTATCGCTCTCAAACACGGTCATGGGTAATAAGTCATGTTTTTAAGCTGATTTGCGAAGCTTGGTCGAAGTCGCTAACCGTTGTGACAAGCTATTTCAAGTGTATCAAAACTTTGGTGCAGACGAAGTTAGCTTTGCCTTTCTCCTTTTTTTTTTGCATTTTTCTTTATGTTGTTCTTTTGAATTATTTCTTAATTCTACATATGTTAATTGATATTGTTCTTATTATTGCGAGGCGATCTTGCCGCCGTTCTCGCCAGGGTGCGCTGTTGGGCGCACTCTCTGTTTTTTGTTTTTGTTAATGCTGCGCTCCAGTTCGTCAATTTTTTCCCATATTTGGAATGCCTCTGCCCAAGGGGGTGGTGGATTAGAGTTGACCTTTGCCAAAAGCGCTGCCCGCTCTCTCAGGTTCTTGGCCAGCTTGCCGCCTCTGCGCTTGGGAGCCCTTGGGTTTTTTGTGAGCGCTGCTGCAATTTTTTGTAGGTGGGCTGACTGTTGCCCCTCGCTCATCTCCGGGTTTGTTGTCCTTCGTTTTTTTTTTTTTGATTTCTTATCCTGCCGTTTTTATTTTGGCAGGATATGTACTCTTAGTTTATTTTTTTTTTTTTTGACTGCCGTTTGGGATTGGCAGGATCGCCATGTAATGGAAAAAGGCAAGTGGTTAGGTTGTGCTGGATTGCATGGAGCAAAGCAATTGATTTATTCGAGGGCTCAGCGCTCCCTTTTATACCATTCTGTTACATGGTGGATCTTAAGTTCTAATTGGTGGATCTTAAGTTACCGTTAGTTGTTTATCTAAGTTTAGTTGGTGGATCTTATGTGCTGTTTGATCCGGTTGGAGCTGGTTTTGTCTTTTGAGCTTTCAAGTTGTTCTTAAACATTCTTAAGCCTAAAATTATGCTACTGGACTTAATTAGAATTAAGCTTGCGTATTAATAAGACTAAAACTATGTTACAGCTTGTTGCTCATGTTGAGACGTTTACTTCGTGTTTTGCTGCTACGCACACATGCGCAATGCTTGATTGTGTGAGTTTGGCCACCACTAGTCTAGAGCATTCCAGTGTGCTATTATTTGTTCAGAAGACTCCTTTGTTATTCCCAACAGTCTGCAGTGATAGGATCCTGAGAGCATTCTCTTCTTGTTGGATCAATATTTGAATCCTTTTGGCGGTTGTGGTTGTTTATTATTAATGCTTTTGTTTCTCTCATCCCCCTGTGTAACACTGTGATACACTGCGAGCGTTGGATCGATAGGAGAATGAATCAACCTTACACGACGTGTAGGACAGATCACAGCAGAAAACATCGTATCGAAGATGACCTCGAGCGAAGAGCACTGGAGATTGATTGCAAGTTTTGTTGGCGAAATTCTGCGAATCAAGAAAAAAGACTTGGACGAGAGGACAAAGTGGGGTATCTGGACGCAGATAATAAACGAGAGCGCACTGCGCGTAAAGGGCCCCACTTCGAAGTAATGCGAAAGCTTTTCCGAAGTGGAGACAGGCCTGAGAGAGAGGGGGGGTTTTTAGTAGGTGCGAGTCCTACATACCCTTTCTGCGACGGCAGACTAGGAAATGCATAAGGCATTTTCCCCTCCTCGCCCCAAAAAAAACGAGAGCGTAAGTTAAAGTCGGCTCTTACCGACTTCGATATACCCGTTACTCATGAAAAACATGTTTAACAGTGTTCCTGCGTTCCTTAGTGTGACCATCCAAAAAGTATGCAACATTATTTTATGGTGGGAGGGATGGTAGCAGGGGGGCTGTGGTTCACTTTTTTGCTCATAACTTGAGAACCGTTCATCCGATCTTTATTATTTTTTCGGAAAATTGATTCATTTTGCTAATTACTAACTATATCTAGAATATATGAATTGTCTATCTTTAAAACTGTAGGAGATATAACGTTTTTTCCAAATTGCGGGGGCGGGAGGGGGCGTGGCCAAAATTTAAAACAAACTTGATCTGCGTGCAGATAAACGAAGCATTTGTCCCATACATGTCAAACCTCTATCTCTTACCATCTATGAGATCTAGGTGTTCATACAGACAGACGGACAGACGGACGGACGGACAGACGGACAAGTCTATATCGTCTCGGCTGTTGATGCTGATCAAGAATATATATACTTTATATGGTCGGAAATGATTCCTTCTGCCTGTTACATACATTTGCACGACTTTAGTATACCCTTTTTACTCTACGAGTAACGGGTATAAAAAAACGAGAGCGTAAGTTAAAGTCGGCTCTAACCGACTTCGATATACCCGTTACTCATGATAAAACTTGTTTAACAGTGTTCTCGCGTACCTTAGTGTGACCATCCAAAAAGTATGCAACATTTTTTAGGGTGGTAGCGGGGAGGGCTTGGTTCACTTTTTTGCTTATAACTTGAGAACCGCTCATCCGATCTTTATCATTCCTTCGGCAAATCGATTCATTTTGTTAATTACTAACTATCTCTAGAAGGTACGAATCCTCTATCTTTAAAACTGTAGGAGATATAACTTTTTCCAAATTGCGGGGGCGGGAGGGGGCGTGGCCAAAATTTGAAACAAACTTGATCTGCGTGCAGATAAAAGAAGCATTTGTCCCATACATGTCAAACCTCTATCTCTTACCATCTCTGAGATCTAGGTGTTCATACAGACAGACGGACGGACGGACGGACGGACGGACGGACGGACGGACGGACAAACGGAGGCTAAATCGACTCGGCTGTTGATGCTGATCAAGAATATATATACTTTATATGGTCGGAAATGATTCCTTCTGCCTGTTACATACATTTGCACGACTTTAGTATACCCTTTTTACTCTACGAGTAACGGGTATAAAAAAAAAAACCCCCTGTGTAACATACAACGAAGACGTAAATATGTTTAAGCTGGACGAGCTGATGGAATTGGAGATAGCGGAGCGGACGCGCTGGTTCCGACTCATGTTAGTTTGTTTAGGGTCTGATGTGATTGTACCACTGGCTACTCGCTCGCTTCTCTACTAATAATATTATTAAAATTCGCGTGCAGGTTCTGGCTTAGGGTTCAATAACAATGTGGATAGACTGAGGCAAAGAGAGGGAATCAGAGGTGAAAATTACAGAAAAGTTACTATTATCCAACAAGGGCACTGCAACGATGATGTTGCAGGTGTGATGCACTGTGGTTTGATTGAGCTGTCCAGGTGTTCTGGTGACAGCATTTGCCCACCCTACCATGATCACCATGGCCGCCAAACCTGTAGCAGATTGGTGATCCCTTTGCCCCACACAAAAATATACACACATCCCATGACGATGCATGACTCCTCCTTCTCCCAAAAAAAAAAACATATATTTTTCATCTAACTTACAAAAATATATTTAAATAACTAGACTTCAAATAACACTTTAATAGGGGAAGAGTAAATAAGATAATTTAAATGTAGGTAAAAAAAAAAAAGGGAAAAGAACTTCGTCTGTACCAAGTTTTGATACACTTGAAATAGCTTGTCTCAACGGTTAGAGACTTCGACCAAACTTCGCAGATCAGCTTAAAAACATTACAAATTACCCATGACCGTGTTTGAGAGCAGTAATATTGAGAACAAAACAGTTTTTCTTACTAAAAACCATTTTCCGAACGAACATTTGTATGGCAGCTACAAGAAGTAGTCATTTGATCCGGTCGGTTCCGACATATTAGCAGCGTGCAGTAAAAAGAAGACTCTGTGCAAAGTTTCAGCTCGATAGCTCCAAAACTGAGGGACTAGTTCGCGTAGAAACAGACAGACGGACAGACGGACGGACGGACAGACGGACAGACGGACGGGACAAAGCTTAATCGACTCAGCTCGTCATGCTGATCAAGAATATATATACTTTATGTGGTCGGAGATGATTCCTTCTATGCGTTGCAAACTTCTGGGCAAAGATTATAATACACTTTTCAAGTATATAAAAATTTGCTGAGCTTAAATGTTATAGTAATTGTGATAAAATAAAAAACTAAGAATATTGTAAAATTAAACCTTAACATAATAAAAAAACAAAAAGTAAAATGGGATGAAAATTTTTGTGCAAATCAAATTAAAATTCGAGCATTGCGAGCCAAATCCGGCAGTTAGAGGGTATCGAGAGGGTCAAAAGAAGTTTTGGTACGATAAACGGGAGTTTTCACTTACATGCAGTTTGGTCCAACGAGGAAAGCGCTTTCTCGGATTGGCACTGTAATTGAAACAAAAAAAAAAAACACACAAAAAAAATAGCACCAAAACCAGATGAGGCTTATTTGGCATCAGACACTCTTTCCTCTCTATTCACACTCTCCTTTTTACACAAAAACTAATTCCGTTAGCACAATTTTTATTGGGAGAGTTTCTCTCTCATGTCGAACATGGCGGTCGATTAAGAAGGGAGAGGACGATTGAAAATTTGGAGACTTTAAAAAACAGTTATGTTACTCGAAATTTTCTGATGCGCCATGCGTTTTCACTTTCTTTTCACTAAAATTGGCAAAAAAAAATAAAAGGAACATTTACATTTGACCGACTTATCTAGAACGCTCCATTGGCGGCCTCTGGTCACCAGATCACAGGAAGAGAGAGAGAGAGACAGACGCGTAACTCGCTGCCGTTGGCGCTTGACTCAATCAACAAAAAAATTAAAATATGTTGAATTTTGACGCCGATCCCGAGAAATAATTGGTTTGGGGGTTTTGATCACCACATTCTCCTGGTCACTGCACCACGGACTTCGTTTCGGACCCGGTTGGAAATGGCAGCAGCTCAACCGACGCTTGCTGCAAGGACGAATTTCAGACTACGGCGCTGAGCGGAGCTTCCAGCACTTGTAGCAAAAAATAACTCTGCTTAGGAGCTTCCTCCGTTCGGCTCCTGCTTAGGCCAGGGGACGAAAAGCACGTGATGGTTTGGAGAGAGATTGGGTCTTGTTCTTAAATGGATCCAAAAGATGACCTCTATTCATGCAGGCTAAATAAAAATTATGCCTTTTTATGTACTAACATCTGCTGCCACAATCTGTAAAACAGGCGAGAAGAAAAAGGTAAAAATTTCACATTGCCTGACGACAGATGGATATTTGTATTGGGGAGAAACTAGCCATTTAAAGGCCAACTTACCACTGTGTGGGTGGCACTTCTCAGCGAAAAGAATTTCTTCCACAATCTGCTGCGGCTGTGCGGCTGTTTATATTTAAGTATTTCAAGGCATTTCACTATAACCAACTTTCTACAGCACCAAATTTGCAAACTTAATTTGACTCGGTGGATATGACCGTCTTGGCGAAAAAATATTGATTTCTGGAAAGCGCATCAAGAGTTCTGCTGCCGCGGCAAAGAAAGTTCTTAACGGGAATATGTTAGAAGCCGCCATTTCTAGATACAAATTTTCAGTTATCTGATCATAATTCGCTTACTACTCTCACATTTGACACTTCTTCCGATCCCTACACCCAAAAATTTGGTATCAATATCAGTCTGATACACGTTGTCTCAAATCGAAACTGAAACTAGTATCATTTTTTGGTATCAATGCAATGGTGTACGACTCACTTCCAAGAGCATTTTTGTCATTTCATAATGAATGAACCGATACTGAAGATATACACATTTTTCTAAAAAGTACTTTTTTCAAAATCAAAAAACTAGCTTTTCCGCGATTTCTCGAAAACTGCCCCACTAAAAATATTTGGACTGCATTTTTGGACTCAGCGAAGGGATTTACATATGAAATGACTGTCGAATGGTCGGGATCGGAAATGCCGTAAACTAGTGTAATTATAATCTGTTGATTTGAATTTCAAAAGTGAGCGCAATTTTGTTTAAGGTTTTGGGTCTACCCCTATAATCAACGCAACATTTCGCATGTCGACGGAACTCGTATCCACTACCTTATATATAATATTGAGTTGAGCGTGCTCGCGTCCATTCGGTTTTAGGGTTTAAATTGTACAATGTTGACCTGACTTAAGGGAGGATTCTCCATGTGCAAACATTTCTGTTCGAATTTTATATTCGAGAATATCGCCGTTAAATGATTTTTGGAATTTCGAAATTCTTTAGAAGATATAGCCTTTTTTGTGGAACATTGTCTTCGCTAAAACAAGTTATTTTACAAACTACTTCAAACCCGGAAATGATATCCCCAGTTAAACTGAACCGATTTTGATGAATCAAAGTGAAATCGACGCAGAATTCTTACTATTTTGGTCTAAACCTCAATCATAATTTATAAAAACAAATTATTCAACAAAAGGAAACGGATTGAAAGTTACAGCCGAGAGGAAATTATAAACCAATCAGAATTACAGAATGACGAAATTTGCATTGACGGGACGTACAGAATACAGTCTCCAATGCCAACTTCCGACTGATGGAGACGTCTCGGTCGGTTGACGTCAACAATCGAAGGAGGCCAAACAGCAGGTGATGTCCATAATGCAGTTGGATAGCGATACGACTGCTGTGGGCAGCAAATTGATTATGAAAACAAAAATATACGGAAAATCCAGAAATCTCTAGAGGTTTATATAAACGTTAAAATGTCATATTAAAGCTGTTTGAATTTATCAGTCCTGTTCGCAATTCCACTTCGGTTTTCGTATAAACGTTTGTATTTTGAACTCTATGTCAATAAGATTGTATGGAAAGTGACAGTTATATCTACGGTTACTAGATCCGCTTACAGTAAAAGTGGAATTGCTCAAGCTGCTAAAACCGACAGCTCAATGCCAAGTGGATTCAATTCGTAGAAAAATGAAGCGTTGATCTAGTAGCCACAGATTTCCTTTACAACTTCCATTCAAATTTGTAAGAGTAAAATGGCCAATTCCAACGTTTATACGAAAACCGAAGTGAAATTGAGAACAGACCTGTATATGTTTAGGGGCTCAAATATGCCCGGCTACTAGATTAAATGACAAAAGTTCAGCGATTTGAAACCGCCTGCTCAAAGCCACATAATCCTTCCTTCCACATAATCTAGTAGGCGCTCTGATTTGCAAATAAAGTAGTCCAAGTTTTGATCGAAGTGCAATCGTTTATAAGAAAATCTCTAGAGATTTCTAGAACACCTCTAATATTTTCCAATCTCCATTGTTGCGTTACACTTGAGATTCAAAATGGTGACCTCATTGTCTTACATATGGTCACACTAAACATTTATGTGGATGCTAAATAAATAAATTGCAAATTAGGCCCATTTTCTCAAAAGTTGCGGTTAGGTACCGGCCGGTCAAATTTGACGTCATTTGGTTTTCTCAACGAATGTTTAGTGTTTAGCGTGATTTCGGAAACATCATCGCGAATTTGCGGCATTTGTAAGGCCACGCCCAAATTGATGAACGATTTAAATACCATAAAATACTTTCCAAGAAACGGTGACTTACTAGAATTCGGTCTGTCGACCTGGCACTGTTGGATTCGTTGCTTTGAATGTACGTTACACATAGGTTATTGGCTGCCGATTAAAAAGTGGCAGATGCGTGGTTTGGATAAAAGCATAGTCGATCAACGAAAAGCAGCCATTCAAGAAAGGTTCAGGGTCGAAATGGCATTATTGATAGACATTCCAATGCAAGGTTCTAGCAACACTAATAGTGTTAATACGGCTCGAACGTTTTTTGAAAATTCTCAATTGTCTGCACATATAACCGAAGTTAGCTATGATCTAACAAATAGAATTGGTGTCATTTTCCTCTGTATTGTCTCCGGATAAGGGCTAATCCTGCGTTGCGGACGTTACATTTGTATGCAAATTTGCTTGTTAAAATTGACACAGCTGGCGTCCACATTGGTATATTTTAATAATTTTTTTTGCAAAATGCAGTTCTTTGGGAGTATTTTCAAACCCAACGTTTCTGAAAAAAAAGTTATGCTTGTTTAAAGTTCCGTTGCGGACGTTACAAAAAATGGAAGTCGACCTTGAGGTTTATGTACATTTCTACATTTTTTAGCGAATTTTGCATAATAAACAAAAAAAGTCTAATAACAAAAATTAAGTGGAATAAATGATCATTTCAACTCAGCTTTCAAAAGAATGATAAGTCTTCCCGTTATTAAAATATCTTAATTTTTGGTCTATCTTAAAAAAAATTTTTTTTTCATCCGATTGACTTGAAACTTGGTTTGTATGCGAAATTATTCGACACGTGTTTTCCCGACTTTCGAAAATCCGCTCACGTGAAAAATGGCCGGAAAATTCTGCATGCAAAACAATTATTTTTCATCCGATTAGATTAACACTCGGTTTGTATGGATTAAATTCGATTTCATTTGTGATTTCATTTTCCGATGTTGGAAATACCGATTTTGCTGGTTTGCCCTCGATTTTGTTTTTTTTCAATTATTAAAATTAATATAATTTTAACACACTTTTTGTTACTTTGAGGTTATGTTTTTCGTATTCTCGACCACCTAGAGCAATTTAAAGCCCAGATTCAGATTCAGCAGGCAAAAATCCATTATAACCACCTATTTCCACCTTATAATATTAAAAAAAAATGTTTGCGTAATTTCATGCCGTTGCGGACGTTACACATTTTGGCATTAATTTTTTTCAAAAAAATGTGTAATAAAGGTATTTTTTTTTCATCAGATTAAAGAGCATGATAAACTCTGTTTATTAAGCCAGTTTGGAAAACCAAATTATTAAAATTCATTCTGTTAAATTAAAAAAACCCTATTTTGCGTTGCGGACGTTACACACAGTAAACCAATTTTTAGTTTAAATTTTAAATATATATTAGAAATCTTACAAATATAATGAGTACCTTAAATTATAGAAAATGATTCAAATTTTAAGTTTAGCTAAGCTCAAAATACTGAAACGACTGTTATTACCATTTTTTTGACCAATATAGAAACCCTTTTTTTTCAAAAATTAATACAAGCAAGAGGTAAGTGCAGGTATACCTCTGCCAAGAACAAACAAACCACCGTAGAACAATATTGCTTACATATTTTGAAGTTTGAATATGTATCCTATTATTCCATTAAAAAACATTTTGATTTTGGACAACTTTAAATTTCAGCCCTTGGTTTAAAAATTTTCGGATTAGCCCATATTCAATAAACCCCGACAAATTTTTCGAATACGTATTGGAAACCGCACAGATTTTCATACGGGAATATCCATGGTTTTGCATGCCCTGCTCAGTACACAAAATATTGATTCATGGAGCCGATATTATAGAAAGTGTTCCACTTCCGATTGGCGTGATGTCCGAAGAATCCTTGGAAGCTAGTAACAAAAATTTACGGAAATTTCGGCTCGAACATACTCGCAAAAATTCGCGCTTAAATTCGATGGAGGAGCTGATGAACTCTCTATTAGTTACTTCGGATCCAGTTAGATCAAGCTTGAGCAAGAGTACACTAAATAACTCCGGCAAAGCATTTTTGTTTGACAGAGAGGCCCAAAATCTCTTATTGGATTATCCGGGAAACAGAAGAAACCGAAGAATCCGGTTTGGACACGGAGAACTAACTTCCAAACACTTTCTTCTTCATTAAAATATTTTTAATCAACAAAAACAAACAAAAAAACAATAAAAAATGTATAAAAAAATTATTATTAATTTTAAAAAAATGTTTAGAATTAAAATTGCTAAAAAGTTGTTCGATGGTTGCTACTCTGGGTTGTGTTGGCCGTCATTGCTCATCCAAAATAAAGCTTCATATTATTTTAAATTTTCCTCCTACGCGTTTCGGTCACATTTTCCGCCTTCATCAGGGAGCCTGCATTTATTTGTTTGCATTAATTTTCAAAAAACAAAACAAACATTACAAGTTGTTTCATTTAGGATTAACATTAAATAAAAATTAACAACTTTGTTAAATTTTCCTTACTTTCTGAGTAATTAATTTCCTTACGCTTAATTAGAGAAATCGCCCTCTGTGTGGTGGCGGCATTCTCAGCACCATTGGAGTTTCGTCCATTTCCCAAAAAATTGGTGTTACCAAGCTTATCCCCAGGATTGAAAAATGAGGTTAATAATGATTGTAAGATTTTATTTATGATATGTAATATTTAAAAATATTTAATTGACTTCTAAAATTTTAGCACAAATCAATCAGTCTCTGTGTGTTTGTGAAAGCCAGTAATGCCTTAGCGTGGGACAAATGAATAACTGCACGATTCGCCGAGAAAGTCTGACTCCAAAGAAGTCACCCACAATGATAGAAATAAAAGTTTATGTCTTTCCGAGATTTGTCAATCTGAATCGATAAAAAAAAATAGACTTTATCCAGAGCATTAAAAAATTAGCCCCCACCCTGTACGCTCTTCTTTTTTTTAGTCTTTCCTCCCTTTGGGTTTGTTTCCCCTCGCCCCCCAGTGGTGATACCTTCCCCGGGCTGGTATTGGTGTGGATGGTTTTTCCGTTATGGTGAACACGTAACCGCAGTAGGATCAAAATAGGAACGCCAAATCACAAAAAAAAATTTTTTAAATTTTTTCCCTTTTTTTTCCTCCATTTTCTTAACCACCGGGGGGGGGGGTGGCCCCCTTCCCATTGGTGCCCTTTTCCTTTAATTTTCCCCCCCCTCAGAACAGGACCTGTAAAAGTGTTTTTGTTGCTAAAACGAACGGTTAGTTCTTGATATATCAGGTGTGAGCTACTGAACCGTTCCAAAAACCGCCAACACGACTAGATGAAAAAACCATACCATTCCATTTTCCAAGCAATTTTGCATCCTAGGTATGGAAGCACTTGATTTATTGCAGGAAAAATTATGCTTTTGAATTTTTTTGAAAAACAAAAAAAAAAGTTCTCTTACTTTTTGGAAATAAAAATTTCAAAACTTCTTTTAGAAGCTGTAAATGACCATCTTTGGCCAAAATCTACAGTCTCAACACATTCCCCTTAAATTTAACGTCCTCAAACTTATCCAATTACTAGTTGAGCGATTAAAACCCAAGTCCCAAAAAACCTTATGAACTTTCCTTCAATTCGTGACCCAACCAAATTGTGTCATAGAGAACTTTGCTCATTTATACCATAAACACGCATGCCTCGCCAGACGCTGGACATTTTGATATTAAAAATTTAATATGCACACACACACACGCACATTAATTTGCATAACTAATCAGGCCCCGAAAAACTTTTGAAAGAATCCCAAATGCAACACAAAAAAAAAAATAATAATAATGTAAAACTAGCAAAACTTTTGATGACAAACAGACCAGAATGTTTCTCAAATTAATTCAAACTCATAAAATATTGACCATCAAACAGACATAAAAAAGGAGGAAGTCCAAAAAGGAGAAAGACATTCAAACACGTGTTGTGCCAGCTTCCATTTGTCTAGTTGTCAATTTTTAATGCGGCTGCTTGACAAATCAATTTGCTCTAGCGAACAAAGGAATGAAAAGTTTGCTCCACGACACACAGACACACACACAAAAGAGCTACTTCAACATCTTAAGAATAATTCGATTCGTTCCCACTTGCTACGACTATTTTGCACAAATTGATGGAATTTTAAATGTGTTTTGCTAGGTCCATCCACTGGCAATTAAGTTCGGGTCCCCGGTAATTGCACGTGAAAAGCTGACAAAAGAGTTAAATTCTTTCAAGCTGGGTAAATTTCCAACACAGAAACAATTTACTCGGAATCTTAAAACACACAAATCACCCAACAGTTTGCTGACCACACACACACACACTCAAACGACTTCTCTATGCGTATTAAGTGTAATTAACTTGGCCAAGAAACTTTCAGGCCAAAGCTCTGGCCAGAGCCCAAGGCATATCGTTAGCTTTTTGTTTATTTATCTCCTTTGCTTTTGTTGTATAATTTAAATGGATTTTGTGGTTTATTTTTGAAGATTCCGTAAGCATTGCAGTTTTATCTCTCCTCTTTTTTTTGCTTTGGTCTAATACAATTTCCGGTTGACCCAGTTTAGGAGACTTATGGCCTAAGCGTTTTGCTCAGATACTTGCGGCAAATTATTATAAATATCAATTTTATTTTCAAGATTGCCCCAAAAACATGGAATTGCAATTTAAGATTCACACATTGACAATTCACAGCAGTTCAACACTTTTTTTGTTGTTTTGTTTTGTTTTGTTTTGCCCAAAAATCAATTTATATGTTAATTTGTAAGCAAAAATCCACAAGCGCCGAGGGAAAAGTGTGTGTGAAAACTGCCTGCAAAAAAAAATCTCAACATGTTGTAGGTGCCAAAACGAACAACCGTTGAGTGACTCTGCGTTGGGTGGCATAAGTTTTTAGCTGGCAGCTGTAAGCCTTCAGTTGGCCAAACAACATGACAGCAATGAAAGCCATCAACATTTACACAGACGAGTGTACGTTCAATGTACATATGCACGCACAGCTGGTTACACACTTTTCACTTAAGCGCTGCATACTTTGTGGCTTCAAGATATTTGGCTTGAAAAAATACACAAAAATTTAAGCTGCAATGGATTTAGTATAAAAAGCCATTTCTACTTAAAAGCCTTATTCATAGAATTTGGAATTGGAACCAGATAACTGCAACACAATATACAAAAATGCCTACTCACATGTAATCAATCAGCGTTGAATAAACTCAGCGTCATACTGGCAAGCGCATCGAGAGCTTGAATGTGCGACGGATTCAATCAGCGAACCAAACTCAGCGTTGAATAAAATCAGCCTCATACCGTCAAACGGAACGTACGGTTGTTTGCAAGTAAAACAATTTTTGTGGTCAGCAACACAGCACCGAACCGGTTCCGTTGTAAAACAATAGCAGGTTTGGTTCATGGTCCGGTTTGATAAGCTCAAAAACCCAAACTGAGCCAATTCTTAAGTGTCTGTTTCAGGAACGGCAGCAGCCTTGGCTTTAAGTGCCTTCCCAGGTTTTTAAAAAAAGGAAAAACAAAAATTTTTGAAATCAAAATAGGCCAGTTGTCATTGTATCAGCTTGTCATTTCCTAGTAAACTGTATAAGGGCCCAAAATTTCAGTTCGACTCTAGCGCTCTGAAATTCAACACCAAAATTAATTCAAAATTAAAAAACAAAACAAATTTCGGACTCGTTTTTTGGCTAGCAGATAAGCATAAAGTGTTCATTCTTAGAAAAATTCTTTTATAAAAAAATTTGAAAAAAAAAAACAAAAAAAAGTGCTTGCCATGGTACATAAAGTCGCTGTTCCCCCACAGAAGTGAGTATGCAGAGTTTCACAGAACTTTAAAGAAGCCTTTATGAAATTTTTTTTTGATAGTTAACACATTCGAACGGAGTTCATATCCTACACTATGGCTCTTCACCTCTTTCACAATAAAGTGAGTTGTTATGGCGAGTGAAACCTCTGCTACTCAGTTCATAACTTTCTTAGACTAACACATTATCGGAACTCAATTCAAAAGGACAAATGGATAGTTCAAGGCGTTATATAAAGGACAAATGAGGCAAGTGAGTATGACGGATTTTTTTTAAGTGAACCTGCCATTAAATTATATTCTTACTTAGACTATTATTAATTGAAGTGATATTGCTCTGGGTTGTTGCTTGCTGATAATGATTATATTTTGTTACTAAATAAACTGCAAATATATTTTGATAACATAAACATAAAAACCACTTTAATGAATGGAAAGATTTCCAGAATGTGTATGTGTAGTCCTGTCACGGTCGCCATGTGATGAGTTGGGTGGTTCTTATAATTATTGGGCCCGTTGGGTAGCCAGGTGTTTGTATCTTCCATATTCAAATAAAACAACACTTGTAATTTCGTTTGCAAATTGTCACGAGGCACTGAGTGCACTCGATGTGTTTTAGTTCGATTCTCTTTTAGCTCTGATGACTTCAACAAAATGTAGCTTAAGCCGCAAGCGGAGCGACTGACCTATGCGTTAGGTATGTACCCAACGCTGAGAGTGGCGCTGCGCGGGAAAGAGATATGTGTACTGCATATTGACTGGATCGTATGAGTTGCGCGAGGTCTAATAAAAAATATGCCGACCCAGCACTTATGGATTATGGTGATCAAATTACTTTGCTCTTGGAATATGCTTGGGACTTGAATGTACATAAACATTTGCAACTGCTGCGCTGCTATGGCGCTCAGGTTCGATTCTCGCCCTGTCTTGCTCTATCGCGGTTGTATTTTTGTTTGCGCCAATTGATGGCTGATGGGTTGGAGGAGACAGAGTTCAGAAGGTATGACTCCCTCACGAAGACGGTTCGAGTTCGTGACGAAGACTGAAACTGAACTGGGTTCGACCGAGCAAAGCTGTAGTCTAGATATTTGATGGTCGTTGGAGAGAGGTTGTGTAGCGCACGATTTTTTTCATTGTTTTCTTTTTTTCCTCAATTACCAGCTCTGCAAGTGTTGCTGCTAACTCAGCCATAGCAGAGCAGGCTGGAGAAGAAGAGGCCGAAATAGGTGGCGAACTGACGGATGACTCTACAGAGTACATCTCAGGCTATCTAATTAAAAGATTGTCTTTGGACTGCGCCGACAAAGAAAACGCCACATTCACTTATGTTGATATGGTATCCGCAGGAGGGCTGAAGAAGTCATCCACGGAATTCGTGGCCAAAATAAAAAGGCTTGAATCAGTATTTAGCAAATTCAATGGCAACAATATTTGCTCAAAACCATTTTTGCTGGCTAATAACATTGAACTAGATCCAAAAACGAAAGTATTTTTTTTTAAATGCGAATAAAATTTCGTCTGAAAAATTTAAATAAAAAACTAAAATTGCAAAAACAAAAGCAAAGGCTGATTAGACAAAAAAAAATTTTAAAATATTAATATAGTACTTTGATTCATGTATTGTGAAACTTTATTTTATTATACGTTAAAATATTATAATTTGTTTTGAATTATTTCATTTTATTTGTAAGCCAAAATATTTCATCTGTCTGTTAAGCAGCCCATCCACACACGAATTTGTTCGACGAATTTGTTCAGCTCGTCAAAATGTTCGACGTTAGTGGAGGTGTTCGTGACAGTTTTTTTGTTCGACGTTTTGTTCGCAAAGAATTGAAATGTTTCTATCTTGCGAGTGTTCGTGCGAACATGTTCGTCAATGGATGCGAACATTTGCACGAACATCATTTGTCAAAAATATTTGTAGAGTGAACACGTGCCCAAATGAGCAATGATTGTTGCTGGAATTTATTGAATGCTCCCAAAATGATGAAATAATGATTTAAACTAATTTGTATCGCGATCTAGGCCATGATTGTGTTATTTTTCGCTGCCATATTTTCATGTTAACTCGTTGTGATTTTTGAGAAAATGATGTTCGTGAGAAATGTTCGCCTGGTTAGTGGGCAAACGTATTTTTGTTCGACGAACAAATTCGTCGAACAAATTCGTGTGTGGATGCCCTGCTTTAGCTCAAACAATAACAAACGAAGTGTGCCTAGCATTTTCCTCTCAGAGCAACTGTCAAATGTTTTAGAGAACCGAGAGAGCGAGTTGAAAATAATTAAGACCCCTCACCACATCGGAATACGTCACCTTATAGTAAATTCACCTTGAACTGGTACCTCTCTCGCATGGTGAATTTCTGACGACTCTACCTTGTTAATTATACCATGGTCGAATACATCTAGGTGCAGGGCCGACTGCGTGCATTATAAAATCTGATCAATTGGTCGAATGAATGTTTATTTCTGAAGTGTCCCAGTAATCTGAAGATTTTCGCACAAGCGATTTAATTTGGAACTAAACTGAAACAAGCATTAGGTCATCTATTCGGCCTTCTTTGGTTAGTTTTCTACTTGGCTTTTAGCAATTGGTTTCAAGTCGCTTATGTTTCGTCATCTAATTTAGTTGCCGAGCCAATTATATTTTTGGCACTTTACTTGTAAAAGCAAGCCGATTTCATTCGAAATGATAGCACTTATACGAAAATCTCTAGAGATTTTCTTTTGTCTTCTCACTTATTTAATTTTATATTTTAGAAAGAGGATTAGCAGGGGGTATAGAAGCTCATCACAGATAAAGTCTGCATTGGCTGTCCTTATATTACTTACCAAATTTTGTGCAAGCTTTACTTAAAACTTGCTTGCTGCATAAATGCTGCTGACATTTGACTCTAAAAGCAATTGTAGCAGCTACAACAAACTCAGATCAAGCGTGAAAAAATTGTTGCCTACTTTCAGATACTTTCGTTGGCCTGACCAAAAAAAAAGGTGGACTCATAAATCTTAAAGAAATATAAAGAACCCTCATACAATTGCTTTATTGTTTTCTAACTTTTAACTTGTGAATGGCAGCCACCATTTAAGCCAATGTCGAGTTAGCCTTAGTCTAGGGGTAAACAGCTCAAACCCAAAACAGGCAACCAGGCAGCACAATTCGCACAAAGTTAAAGATTTAGATGCGTTAAGCGTTATTTATGGCCGCAAATAAATAAAGCTTAAACCATACGCAATGCCTCTGTTTTGGGGAGATACTGGTTTGCATCCCCTTTCGGTTTAAACAATTAGATTTGTGGCGAGCGTTTAATCAAAAGTAAAAAGCGGGGTGGTTTTAGTTTAATTCAATAAGTTTGGTTTTAATGTGTTTGATTTTAGCGAGAGTGTGTTTGTTGGTTAGTGTGTTGTTTGTTCATATATTGTGCACAAAGTATATGTTTATTTTACAATGTTTTATATTGGTTTTAATTGTCACAAAATATAAATAATTAGTTATGTGTAGCGAGAGGCGTAAGCGAGCGATCGATTTGAGATAAGGCAAGCGACTGACAAAGCAAAGAAGAATAAAGGAAAGCTTACATGCAAGCTTTAGGAATTGATCGTGCTTACGATTATGCTTAGATTTTAACAGTGCTGAGCTATTAGCTGCTATTAATGGCAAATATTTACATGCTATTTAGGCAAACAAAATGTGTGATTTAGGATGATTATTTGTTGCCGCTTTCTGCTCCCGACATGCTCCCCCCGTTGAAGACTGCAGGGCTTTCAACCGAAGTGGACTCGAGGGGCAGAACTGCGATTTTGTTCACGCATCTTTTGACCAGTCCAGTGGAAGTACGGATTGTAGCGACACGCACAACGCCATCGTCTCCTGTGATGATGCTCTCCACACGACCGAGTCGCCATTGCAGTGGCGGAAGGTTGTCGTATTTGAGCACCACAACGCTGTTCAGCTTCAAATTTGGGGATGATGAGCGCCATTTGCCACGCTCCTGCAGCAGGGACAGGTAGTTGGTGCTCCATTTTCGCCAAAACACCTGCTGCATCTGGCATACACGCTGCCAACGGCTCAGCCTGCTGATATCCAGATGAGTGATATCTGGCTCATCTATTGCGCAAAATGAGGACCCAATTAAGAAATGCCCTGGCGTAAGCACGTCTAAATCATCTGGGTTCTCTGAAACGGGACAAAGAGGACGAGAATTTAAAATTGCGGAGATTTCGCATACCAAAGTTCGCAGCTCGTGAAATGTGAACCTGTGGCATCCAACAACGCGCACAAAATGGTATTTGGCCGACTTCACTGCGGCCTCCCATAAGCCGCCGAAATGTGGCGAGCGCGGCGGTATAAAGTTCCATTTTATACCCATGGCCAAACAAGCGTTGAGGATTTCGCCATTCTGGGGATCGCCAAGAAGAAGTTGCCTGAGCTCGATCAGCTGATTTCTTGCGCCAACGAAATTAGTTGCGTTGTCCGGACCAAATGGTATTAGGCCTCCCCTGATACTGGCAAATCTCTTCAGTGCAGCGATGAATGATGCGGTCGACAAATCCTCCACGACTTCGAGATGAGTTGCCTTGGTGGCAAAGCAAATAAATATTGAAATGTAGCATTTTCCGGGGGTCTGCTTATCTCCGACTTGCATAAGAAGGGTCCACAAAAGTCGATGCCAGTGACTAAAAACGGTCGATGTGGTTGGACCCGATCCGCTGGCAAAGGTGCCATAATGTGCTCGAAGATTTTGGGTCTCAGTCTGAAGCATCGGATACATTTTCTGGTAACGGCTGCGATTGCTTTGCGACCTCCAATAGGCCAGAATTTTTTGGTAAATTGCTGAAAGGAGAAATTGTGGTCCAGCATGCAGGAACTTTTGGTGGAAATGCATGATTAGGGCGATGGTCACCGGGTGGCCCTTTGGCAGCAACAGCGGATGCCTTGCATCGAAATCCAAGTTTGAGTTCTGCAGGCGTCCACCAACACGCAGTGTCCAGAAATGGATGAAGCGATAAAAGCTTGCTCTTAAGTGACAGCTGACTCCCTCTTTGCAACGCCTTATGGTCCTCCCCAAAATGCACAAGCTGGATGCTCTTGACGAGAAGATGAGTGCCGCCTTTTATGTCCTCGATCGTGAGCGACCCCCTGGAGACGGCTTGGCCCCGTATTCTGAGCAGAAATCGATAGATGTATCCAAAAACACGCTGCATTTTTCCAAACGAGTTTTGGTATTTGCAGGTGCTAGATATATCCGCACGCTGGATTGAAATCAGTGTCTGTCGACGACGTTCCGGTAACTCCAGAGTAGCTGTTGGGCTTGTCGGCCAGGAAGACTCATCCTCAAGTAAGAAGGCTGGACCTTGACACCACAGACTTGATTGTATTAGCTCAATTGGTGTGCATCCACGAGAGAGGATGTCAGCGGGATTCATCTCTGACGGTACATGACGCCATGTCATGCCTTTGGTACGCTCCTGTATTTGTGCGATCCTGTTGGATACAAAAATATTATAATTTGAAGAACATTCTCGTATCCATGCAAGGACTATGGTGGAGTCGGACCAGCAATAAATAGAGCAAGAGATGGGGATGGTTTGCACAATATTACATAGTAATTCTGACAATAGGTGCGCAGCAGCTAGTTCCAATTTAGGAATGGTGAGAGCCTTTAGAGGAGCGACTCTAGATTTGGAGCAGAGAAGTTGCGACGAAACCGATCCGTTAATTTCCGAACGTACGTAAACGCAAGCTCCATATGCAGAAATGCTTGCATCACAAAATGCGTGAAGTTGGCAAGATGCGCTGGGCTGCATAACAAAGCGAGGAAATTTAAAGCTGGCAACCGAACGAAGTTGAGAAATGTGCTCCAGCCAGACAGAATGAAGTGCCTGTGGCAAACTTTCATCCCAGTCGAGTTTATCCTTCCACAAGGCTTGCATAAAAGTTTTGAACCTCGTTATAATTGGGCCTATTAATCCAAGAGGATCATACAATTTGGCGATGGCCGATAATATTGCGCGTTTGGAGGCGGGTCCCTCAGAAACAGCACGAGAAAAATGGAATAGCAGCTTGTCAGACTTCGTATCCCAGGCCAAGCCCAATGCTTTGGTGATATCTGCCATCGTGGAACTTGATAGACTTCTCCTGCTCAGATTCAGGTTCACCATCCAGCGCAGCAGGCTCATTGGAGCACCATTTTCGTATTGGAAAATGTCCTCTGCGTAAAAGCTCCTTAATCTGCAAACGCATTTCAGCGACTTCTTCGACAGTGTCGCCTCCTGAGATTAGGTCATCTACGTAAAAATCCCTTCTTACGATTTTGGCTGCAACCGGGAACTCAACCTCTTCGTCATACGACCTCTTCGTCACCGCATAATGCAATCCTGTAGAATCTAAATCGAATCAGCGTATTAAATAGCTTTGGTTGGATAGATGGGCCGGCGAACAAAAGATCATTCAGTGAAAATCCTGATGTGGACTTAGCTGAGCCATCGTAAACAACGCGCAGTTTGGTTGATGTGCTTTCTAATTTCTGCACGCAGTGGTGGGGCAAAAAGAATTGAGGAGCTTGACATTGCGTATCAGCAAGTGACATGTGGCCCAAATCAAGATATTCCTGCATAAACGCTGAGTATTGAGCCTTTAACTCCGGACTTTTTGACAGTTTACTTTCTAGACTTTTGAAGCGCCTCAACGCACGATCGTAAGATTCCCCCAGATTACTCAAGCTGCCTTTGACTGGAAGGCGAACTGTATATTGGCCAGACGGAAGCCTCGAGCAATGCTGCTGAAATAGCTGTTCGCATAAAATATCCTCTTCCGAAAGCGCAGAAGATGATCCAAAACAGCTATCAATTTCCCAGAACAGCTTTAGAACTACGGACAAGTCATCAGTTTCCGATTGAACGCGTGGTTCTTTAGTCAATGCAGCAAGAGCAGAGCATTTTCCCTTGACTTTGGAGAGCCCTCCAGAAACGACCCAGCCAAGCCGAGTTTTTTGCAGGGTTGGCAAATGACTGGCAATACGTATTTGGCCAACACACAAAAGGTCGAAAAATATTCCAGCACCAATGAGCAGATCAATCCGTTGACTCTTGTGGAAGAGAGGATCAGCCAGAAAAATATTTTTAGGAATGCTCCATTCGCTGTGGTCTAAATCAAAGTGAGGCTGATGATCGGTGATGGTTCGCATTATCACAGCAGAAAACGAAGCACGATAGCTTGCGTCTGTTGACTGAGCCATAATCTCGATTGATTTGCTAGCTGATTGCGGGGACGAATTCCCTATGCCCGAGATGGCAACATGAGAACGATGAGACTTGGCGAGATGTAACGAAATTTAGTTGCGATGCCGAATCGAGGAGGGCACGACAAGGAATAAATACTCCAGATCGGCTTGAACCTGCACAATAGCAGTAGCGAGCAACACGTAATCCTGATCTGTTGAGGCTTTAGGTGGAGTTGGGGATACGGTAGTAGAGACGAGGGACGACGCAGAATGGGTTTGAGTGCCAGCAACTGGCTGTGGTTGAGAAGTGGAGAGGTTGGATGCTGAATCCATATGTAGCAAAGAATGGTGTTTTGAAGAGCAGTGTCGGCAATGCCCAGACTTGCACTGCTGCAAACTATGGCCCTTCCGAAGGCAGTTTAAGCAAAGATGAAGACGTTTGGCTTCCTTATATCGAGAATTTGGATTAAGAGCCAAAAATCTAGGGCATTTTAGAATTTGGTGGTCATTTGCATTACACAAAGCACAAGATAATGAATGTGTGGAGTTAGATGATAAAATGAGTGATGTATGATTCGATTTGTTGGTTGTTTTTCCCACCTGATTGCTATGCGATTTGGTTACCATAGCACGTTCTCCATCATACGGCACCTTCTTTCCAAAAACGAAGACATAATTGTCCATGTAGGGAATTCATCCGTGTGCAGAGCCTCCTCCCACTTCTCAAACGCCTTTTGATCCAGTTTAGACGATATTAGATGAATGAGCAAACCGTCTCCAATTTGCTCGATTTTTGCCATGTTTTTCAGAGCGCGTAAGTGAGAGTTGACTTTATCACTCAACTCGCGCAAGCCAGCAGCAGAACCACTCTCAACACCTTTTAGCCCGAAAATGGATCTCACGTGTGCCTGAAAATGTAAAAGCTTGTTATCAAATCGTTTCGTTAACAAATCAATTGCAGTTTGATAATTCTCATCTTTGGGCTCCAATGAGCGTATTGTGTCCAACGCAGTGCCACTCAAGCAGGATCGCAGATGCTGGAATTTTTCCACTTTGTTCATTTCATCGTTTGTGCCGACCACCGTTTTAAACATTGCGTAAAAATCTGGCCAGTCGATGTACGCACCAGAGAATTTGGGAAGCTGCAATTCAGGCAGCCTACTGCTGCGGCTCACGTACGTAACTGTGGCCTCGGATACTTTTGGAAGCGCAGTTGAGTTTATCATTGACGGCGCACGTAAACCATTTAGAGCTCGAGTAAGCTTTGATTTGGCTTTGTATAGGCTCTCCGAAAACTTTGCCGCGCATCGCCGGCCAGCTCCAACAGGTTCAACTTTTCAAGACATGTTTGGGCTGAATCAAAATCGGCATACATGCGATTGAGGCCTTCGATACGCACTTCTAAATCCGATTCATCAAATGACGAGATTCCTTCAGAGTCGAAGAAATTGTTTTGAGCCTCAATTTGCCGAAACAGAGATTCTGTCTTGGCCTTATAAAAATCCAGTTCCGACATTTTAATTTTTATTCAGTATGAATGTTCAAGAATTCAACTGCAATGCCACTCCACTCAAACACCAAAATTATCAGCACAAAAAGGGAACGAAAATCAAAGTTTAGCGGTGACTATGGGCCAATGACCTAATGTCCGCAATGTCACACCACCTTTATGTATGCGCACTATATATTCGCGGGCACAAACCAACTGTAACACCGAAAAGTTTTAGAGGCACTGGTCGCTCGAATTAGCAAGCCAATGTATGTATGCGTGTGTGTGTATGTGGTCTTGGCACCGAATTATGCACAAGACGCAATCAAAAAAAAATTTATTAATTTTATTAAATTTTTTATAAACAATATCACGTCGGGGTCACCAATGTTTTGGGGAGATACTGGTTTGCAGTGGCGGATTTGGGAAGGGAGCTAAGGGCAGACATTTTTTTTGTTATTTTTTAGTTTTTCTTATTGTTATCGGGGGTCATCCTTGGATTCTTTTAAAACGAATTTGGCAATATGCAATGTCAAATAAATAGTGAAAAATACATTTTTAAACTACTTAAGCCAAGAATATAAGGTAATTGGCCATTACAGACCCTCCTTAACTCAAAAAATTCCTTTGATGGACTGTGGACTTTGAAGAATTTACTAGCCATAAAGTTGCGGCGATCAGCCATTGTTTCTTTATAAATCTTTATCTTTAAAACCAGATTTTCAAATAGTATAAATAGTACAAATTTTGAGCACAAATGCTTTTTACCGTTTGAAAAATGTTTTAAATGCCGGGTAGACTGAGAGATCGTAAAAAAGTTTGATTCATCAAATAATTTTCAGTGACAAAGGGTTTCTCAAAAACCCACTCAAAACATAGAAAGTAGAAGCCAGATGGCTTTTGGCCACAGGAAAAAGCAATATTTGAAAATTTTAACAAATTCTTTCTCCACCAGCAGTTTTAATAACACAGACCGCAAACATAAGACGAATCTTGTCAAACAAACGTAACAAATTTTATAGGCAAAATGTTGGAAAAGATAGCGCCGCAGGCAAATTTTTTTTAATCGCGCGAAAGATTATAAAATTATTAATCCACAATCTGCTTAAACAATAATCATTGAGCTAGAGCTAAGGTCACACATGCACATAATTTGATGAAAGTTTGGCAAAAATAGGCCTAATTTGGGAACTAATTTGGGAACTTTATGGTTAAAATTTCATCAAAATTTCGGCTATTATTTACATGTGAGACCTTAGCCTTAAAAAAATTGTATCTAAAACTAGTCAAGTTTTTATACACTTGAAAAGTGTATTATAATTTTGCCCAGAAGTGTGCAACGCATAGAAGGAATCATCTCCGACCACATAAAGTATATATATTCTTGATCAGCATGACGAGCTGAGTCGATTAAGCTTTGTCCGTCCGTCTGTCCGTCTGTCTGTTTCTACGCGAACTAGTCCCTCAGTTTTGGAGCTATCGAGCTGAAACTTTGCACAGAGTCTTCTTTTTACTGCACGCTGCTAATATGTCGGAACCGACCGGATCCGATGACTACTTCTTGTAGCTGCCATAAAAATGTTCGTTCGGAAAATGGATTTTAGTAAGAAAAACTGGTTTGTTCTCAATATTACTGCTCTTAAACACGGTCATGGGTAATATGTAATGTTTTTAAGCTGATCTGCGAAGTTTGGTCGAAGTCGCTAACCGTTGAGACAAGCTATTTCAAGTGTATCAAAACTTCGGTACAGACGAAGTAAGCTTTGCCTTTCTCGTTTTTAGTATTTTTCGTTCCCTTTATTTCCGATTTTTCACATCAATGGGGGTGCCGTTGAGTCTGTCCTTAGACATATAGGGACGATGGTAGGTGTTCAATCTTTTCAGCAGAGATAAAATCCGTTAAGCTGTTGACGAGGTGACAAGGATCGTCGTTCGGGAAAAAATGATCGAATTTCTTCGATTTTATGTGTGCCTCGAGTGTAGTCCGACTTTTTTTCAAATCAGTTCTAACAGCTCTTGGCCACAAAATAAGTTCTTGTGTCAGCTTGGACTCGGTGTAATTATTGAAGTCCTCCTCATACATTTTTGCAGTTTCTACAAGTATGTGCTGGTATCAAACCATCCAGAGCAAGAATGTCGAGAAATTTTCCTTTAAATCTCAAACCCAAAAAAGAAATCATAAAATCTCCATATGGGTAGTAAATGGTGGCACTATAAAAAGTTCAATACGTCATTAACAGGTCTGTTCCGGATTTCATATATTTTCTCGATTTTAAATAGAAACAAAATCGAACGATTTTATTTTAGTTTTTCTGGTACTCGAACGATTTGCATTAGATTTGCAATTCGAATGTTTTATTTCCAAAAAGGTTTCCTTTGACTACTTTTTCACCTTAATATGCTGCAAACATAAAAATCAGGGAAATGTCAAAAAAGTTGATAATAAAGCTTTTTAAGAACAGGTTGAACTTTCTTTTGTGAGTTCGATTTGGCAGGCACATGACAAAGTCTTCAAAGTCAAAGTCTCTTCATGAAAAAATATATAGGCCTGTAAGTGCCTGAACCATCGTACAACAGAAGTGTACAATGTGAAAAAAATTACCAAAAGCGTCATATCAACGAATTATTTCCAACTCAAATCCCATTTCGTCAACAAGTTTCTCGGTATTTTCAAAAATTACATCAACAATTTTTTTTAACAACTGAGCAGAGCGGGCGCTGAGCGCCTTCAAGGAGAAGAGTAGATTTTTCTCTGCCCGTATTCTGTGTAGATATTTAATTTTTATCTGCTCCTATAGATGTCGATATAAAAAGAGATTTCGATAGGAATCGATTAGAATGAACCTTCGAGTAAACTGTTGCCACGTCTAAAATGGCGGTTAATCAAAATTAATTCCAATATTCAACCCGACTTTCAACGATCGTTTTTAACTCATATTTCAAAGATCTTCGTTTGTAAATACATTTCTTTGTTGATGAAACAATCTAAAAATTTGCAGCTTTTTCTGAAATCATTGATTACTAGAAATTCATATATTGCAATTTACACACATTTGGTGGAGTTAGATATTTGGGCTCTGAGGGGGGGGGCTTCAGCCCCTAAACCCCCCCCTCCCTGGTTTGCATCCCTTTCGGTTTAAACAATTAGATTTTTTGCGAGCGTTTAATCAAAAGTAAAAAGCGGGGGGGTTTTTGTTTTTTAAAAAAATTTTGGTTTTATGTTTTTTTTTTTGTAGTGTGTGTTTTTTTTTTTTTTTGTTTTTTTTACATATATTGTGCACAAAGTATATGTTTATTTTACAATGTTTTATATTGGTTTTAATTGTCACAAAATATAATTAATTAGTTATGTGTAGCGAGAGGCGTAAGCGAGCGATCGATTTGAGATAAGGCAAGCGACTGACAAAGCAAAGAAGAATAAAGGAAAGCTTACATGCAAGCTTTAGGAATTGATCGTGCTTACGATTATGCTTAGATTTTAACAGTGCTGAGCTATTAGCTGCTATTAATGGCAAATATTTACATGCTATTTAGGCAAACAAAATGTGTGATTTAGGATGATTATTTGTTGCCGCTTTCTGCTCCCGACAGCCTCATTCGGGCGTTGAAAGTATTCGCTGTTGTTTTTGTTGTTGTTGTTGGACGTTGATTGTATAAGGGTTGGTGGAAATGTGGGGGAGGGCGGAGAAATACGAGTGTTTGCTAGTTCTAGTTCTGATTTGTCGGAACAAAGTTCAAAGACACCTCTTGGACTCTTCCCTAGAAACAAAGAATTTAGAAATAACTTCTTTTAGTTCGACTTAGAACTACAAAGGGTTAAGCTTTTGCTCTCAAGCTAATGATCTCTACAACTTAATTGCTGCAATTGATCATTATTTTGAAGACATCTTATTTAGTTGAATTTTTGCCCAATTTATAATAAGTTTCTTTTTTATTATCTCCTCTTGAACGGGTTGTAATCCTGCTACGCAGCCAACTGAGATAAGTGACAAAACGCACACTATTTTCACCAGCAACATCTTCGAGGCTCAATTTATTATTATAGTAAAAACTAATTGTTCAACGGCTTTTAAACAGTTTTTCATTCGGCTGATATAAGCACAACCAATCAGGCAAACACATTTCAGAGGGTTTCGGTAAATTAAATTTTCATGGTTTATGCGGGAAGTCATAGGACTGTAATTCGGAGCGTGCGCGCATTGACTGGATTCGGTAGAGGGCGTTCCTAGCTAACGAACGAGCGGCTGGTCAGTTGTCTCCAAACACCTGGAAAGTCAGGACAGGCATTTTCGCGCGACGTGTTTCTGTGAGTGGTGGTACAAGCCGAAAAATGCAGCGCAAATAAATTCTGTGTGAAACTCGGTAAGTATTGGGACTTTGAACTACAAAGGGTTAAGCTTAGCGTAGACTGAAAAGCTCTCAAGCTAATATTTTGTATAACAGCAAGTCTCTTTAACTTTATTGCTGCAAATTCTCTTTATTTTCAAAAGTTGTGATTTATGTTGACATTTTGTACAATTCATTAATTAACTGAACTTTTACCTCCTCTGCAGCAGGTTCCAATCTGGAAACATTGCGGAAAAGGTGCACACTTATTGCGATATCGTGTTGGTTTTAGCCAGGCTGCGCAGCCAACTGAGATAAGTGACATTACCCACATTATTTTCACCAGCAACATTTTCGAGGCTCAATTTAATATTAAAGTACAAAATTAAATTTTAAACAGTTTCTCAGTCAGATGATATAAGCAAAACCAATCAGGCATTCACATTTCAGTTTGTTTCGGTAAATTAAATTTATAAAGTCTTTTTTCTTGCTCGTTGTACTCACTCACTGAGCCAACCAAGTCCAAGCCAATCCCTGGGGTGTATTTTGAAGAGGACTCAAGCTGGAACCCAACCCCTTTGTTGTTGCCTCATCCCCTACTGAGTAAGCATTAAAAAGTGATGAGTTCTTAATTTGTGTTGCGCTCTGCCGCTGCCATATTGAAAAAAGATTAAGTTCTATTATTTGCAGTCATGATGTGGATTAGCACGGACACTCTGGAGGAGCCCGCTGGCCGTTTGTTGCCTTTATAAACGTCATCATTAATCATGCTGACAAGGGCTATGTTTGGATTTTCATTTTACGCTGCCATTTGCCATCTCTCCCTATGCTTCCTTCCCCCCAGCCCACGATCCAAGAGATCTGGATATTCGTATAGCCATTTGCCATCCTGGCCCCCAACACACAATTTGTTTGCCTTTTGCGTTCAGTTTGTTTGTATAATTTATGTGTCTAACTGATGCACAGGCCGACTGTCCATAGACCAAACACTTTTTTCAAATACCCCCTGCAGGCAGTCCAGATATGGGTAGATTGGGATTGGACAAAAAGAAAAAAATAAGCAAAATACTGTAAAGTGGGGAAAGAAGGCAAAAATATGATTCTTTTGTTTGCTAAGAGGGAATTCTTATAGTATGAAAAAAAA
>JAEIFU010003098.1:0-32971 GCA_018904235.1 Lordiphosa stackelbergi
TGGCAACGCCATAACTTTTGACAGAGATGTCAGATCGCTTAATGACATACCGCGTTTGAAGCGTCAGTCCAAGCAGATTTTTACCATGGAACAATACACGCCACGCGAGCGCGCTGAAATAGTTGAAATTTACATTCAACAGAACAAGTCAATTGTGAAAACTCAACGTGCTTTTAAAAAATTAAAAATTAAGCCCATTTCACATTGAATGGGACCGTAAATAAGCAAAATTGCCGATTTACGCCACTGAAAATCATTCAAGTGCCTCTTGACGAAAAAAACACAGTTTGGTGCGGCGTTAGTGCGAAAACGGTCATTGGGCCGTTTTTCTTCAAAATGAAAATGGCCATGCTGTTACCATCAACCAGGAGCGTTATCGCGACTGATGACCAATTTTGTGATGCCAATTATTCGTCGAAAGCGTATGAGGCAGTTCTGGTTTCAACAAGACGGCGCTCCACCGCCACAAGTCGCATAACAATCGATTTTCTGAAGAAATTGTTTCCGGGCCGTTTGATGTCGAAAAGTGGTGATTTGGACTGGCCACCGCGTTCGCCCGATTTGACGCCGCCTGACTTCTTCTTGTGGGGATATTTGAAGTCAAGGTTTACGTTAACAAGCCAAGGACCGTAGAAGAGCTCAAGGACAACATTCGTGAAGAAATAGCCGCTATTCCGGCCGAAATGTTGGCGAAATCGATGGAAAATGCTGCAAAAAGGGCACAATACGCCATCAACGCCAGAGGCGGCCATTTGAGAGATATCATATTCAAAATTGATGTAAACAAATCTACTTGGAACAAATTAAATGATTAAGATTGCCAACCGCCAAATTTTTATTTTTTTCTTTGATTTTTTAAAAAAAAAATTACGGAGAAGTTCCTCGCACCGACCCAATTTCATCCAACAGTGATAAGCGAGTAGCCAAAGATGCTCGTGAATGATGGTTGGGGGGAGGTTAACACCTCTTCTTCCAGCCCAATATTGGGATATTGGGAAGTCAGCTTCGGAGAAAGCATCAGTATCAAACGGAACAATACCGGGCTTACGAAAACCGGACTCGATTGTTTTTGGCGTCAGTGCCAAGTCGAGTGTCCTGCACACCAAACCGGTGATGTTTCGGATTTCAAGCCCATAGCACGGAAGCCCATATTCCTTGGCTGTAACTTTGACGGCCTTCTTATAGATGAGGCATTGCTTAATGGCATCGACCAGCCCATTAAATTGAATTTTTTTATTTTGTTAAAAAAAGAACAAATACGCAATTACACTGAAACTTGGATATCACATCACACCGTAACTTAATGCACTAAATCACAAAGTATAATACTCACTCTTTTCAATGATTTGCTTCGATCGAACGTATTTTTAAACAAATACTAGGCGGTGTCCACAACCGGAGACTCTCGCCCACTGAAGACTCATTCGGGAGGATGCTCTTTTTGGTGTATAATGCACAAGTTGTTTACTGTTGTGAACAAACGCAATTTTTTCGGACCTAGAGCCAGCTAAACTCATTAATTTGATGAAAAATACATTTTTTTGTCATACAAACTTTTATTTCCCGGAATTTTATCAAATTTTTCTTCCAAGTTCTCAAGTGAAGCGTTTACCAATAAGTCGCTGTTTCGGGAAAGGGACCGTTGATACAACAAATTTTGCTGTCAATAGTAGAAGTTTTCCAATAATCACTTAAAAAACTTAAATTAAATATTCTAAACAATTCATTATCTATTTATTAGGTGGAGGAGAAACGTCCCGAAAAGACTGATAAACTGGAACGCAAGGATGAGGGTTCAAACGCTGTCATCAATACGTTTAAACAAATCAAGCAAATATATCGCAATGGCAATAGACAACCCATACCATACTTCAAACTGATTGTCAATCCGCATAATTTCATGGACACCGTTCAAAATGCACTCCAAGTCTCATTTCTCATTAAGGAAAATTGTATTTCACTTGGAAATGGAGATGATGGATTGCCACAAATTCATGTCCTCGATACTAATAATAAAGAGTTGAATGAAGAGTCTGAACAGGCTATATGTCGCCTTGATGTTAAATTTTGTGAGGTATGTTAAAAGTTGACCAAATTTTACATTTCTTTTTTAATTAAATTTTTTTTTAATTTTGTTCCAGGAAATGGCAAAGTTATACAACATTAAGGAACCAATGTTAAAGCGATCCGACGAACCTGATGTTTAGGCACGTGTTGAGATTTAATTTGATTAAAGATGGCAGATTGACCTTAGGTCAATTCACATTTAAAGTGAATCAGCAAATAATAATGAAAATAAATATTTTTAAAAGCCGGAACTCGGGCAGCTGAACGTCATCGTGGTTTTATCAGACGACATTAAAAAATTACAGACGATGATTAGTAAATGGGAGCGATAATGTGATTGCTGTTGCTGTGGATTCGCCAGTCGTTTAGCAGCTAAGCCGCACTAATTTGAAAGCAGCTGTTGGTTCATTCGTTAACTACAACTTCCAGCTTGGTAGATGAAACCACTTACGCAAATTGTTGTCTGCTGAAGCAATAAGCATTTTAGACTAAATCTAAGTTAAAAATTTATAAATAGGAGACACAAGAAGGCATTTTATGAAAGACGTTGTTAACAACAAAAAGAAATACTACAATAAATCAAAAACAGGATTAATATTTAGGACTTAGAAAGCTTCTCTTCCACATTAAGTCTGAATATCTATTGGAATAACTTTGCAATATGGACCCATCACATGAACGAAGCTTCTCCTTTTGAAATAAAATAGACATGACAATGCACCAGGAGAAGATCAAGTGCCTGTCGAGTTCCTTAAATGCGCCACAGAGGACTGTCTTAACGCCCTTACCGCAGAGCTAAATGGAATTTTTGAAACGGCTATTGTACTACCAAGCTTTAGTAATATGATATTTTTTAAATTTATACTTATTACATGTTTAAAAAGGAGTCCCTGCCATAGCTGACAATTATAGGGGCAATTCATGTCTTAATGTTATGGTTAAAGTATTCAGCTCAATTCTACTTAATCGTTTCACATGTTGGTTTACGGAAAACAGCCTCTAAAGTAAGTACCAATAGGGATTCAGAGCAGCATATACATAGTATACTGTATAGTATATTCACCTGCAAGTCTTATCTGAAGCAAAAAAAATAAGTTGCACCTATATTTTATCGACTTCAAGGCAGCTTTTGATTCACAAACTAAATGGACTAGGAGTATTATCAAAAGTCTGCAAAATAATACAAAAACTGTACTCCGATAACACTAGTGCTGTTTGGGACGGTAAACATCTATCAGAATAGTTTGAAAACAATACAGGCGTCAAGCAGGTCTGCTTCCTGAGTCCACTACGACTCTCTCTGTATATAGACGATATAGTACCTTATCTTCCTGGACGAATCAAATTTGCAGGTCGGACAATTAGGGCCCTGATGTACGCGGACTATATGGTCGTTGTCAGAATCACCCAAAGGACTTCAAAATATGCTAAACTTATTGCATAGCTACTGTCAAAAGTGGAGCCTGAGGATCAAAGTCTCTAAAACAAAAGAACTGTCGATTCGCAACGGCAGAGGGCGAACGGCAACAACTGAAAACTGGCATTTGAACGGGGAAGTACTGGACAAGGTTTCTCACTATAAGTACCTAGGAGTGGTGGAGAGAAATACTAAGCGACTCAATGAAGGCACTCAACTTATGCTGGAAGTCACTGCTCGGTAAACAAGGAGTGGCTGATAGTTTTAGGTACAAATACTTCACGGCAACGTCCAAAGCCAAAATATTTTTCGCCGCTCAAATATGGGGCTATATTTTGTTTGAGGAGGTGGAAAACCGGCAGAGCTTTTTTTTTAAAAAAACTACCAAGAATTTCGCCCAACTATTCACTGCACATCGAAACAGGGCTAGGCCCGTGTGTGTTTGGACACAATGTGATTGCACTTTAACGACATCCAAAGGGTGAGGAGCATGCCAGACAGTTGACTTCCAAAATTTGTAACAAGTTATCTTATTGAGAATAGGTTCCAGTTTTTCCAAGAATTGGAAAGGATAGGCAGTTAGCTAGATGTTCCCATGAACTTATCAGACCACATCACATGGAAAAACTAGCATACAGAAATTATACAAAAAATGTACGACTCAACGAGAACTTCGTATATATCTCTGGCACTATCCGACCGAGCTATAGATAACTAAGTTTAAGCCTAGGAGATAAAAAGTTTAAGCTTTAAACTGAAAATGTTACCCCTCAACTATAAGCACCACATGGGACCGTCAAAGACGCAGTGCAGCTTATGAAACCTTGAAGTTGTCGAAGATGTGCTACACTTTATTGCCATGTGCCCAATCGATGGGCGAAATTAGAAATCTGCACCTCAAGCAACGCTTCCTGAATATTGAAGAAGTCAACGAATGGTTAAATGGAAAAGACTGGAAGACAAATGACAAAGTAGTTATTGTGAAGCAAAAGAGTGGATATTAAAAAATTGTTATCTAGTGAGCAAAATAAAAAGTTTGTGTTTAGTTTTAATGTAACGTAATTCAATGCAGCTAACACTAAAACAAATATGGTTGGAATAGGACCCTGAATGTGGACTCACAAATGTAAAGAATTCTCTCTAAACACTCTTTTAGACAAATATCTCGTAAGCCTGACTTGCTGGGGGAAATCGGTCAATTTTTTTTTGAATTCAGCGACAAAAAATAGATATGGAAAGCCCTATATATTTTTTGTTGAAAAAGTTGTCCTTTTTTGTAAGCTTGTGTAATTGGATCAAGACGCATTTGATATGAAACAATAACAAAACTTAAAAATAGTGGCGGAAAACTTAGGTTATAAACGAAAAAGTAAATTTTTGGGTCAAAATATCGCCCTAGTCGTCATGCAACATTGGAAAGGGCTGTCGAGGATTGTTGATTTTAAGTATTATTTACAATGTATGAGATTTAGCTACAAAACGATACTACTAGAAGAAGATTTAAATTACACAAATAAATTTCCAGTTTTCGTTGTAAAATATATTGCTTGAGCGCGTTTAGCCTCCTCCTTTTCCAATTCATCCAACCGTACAATCTGAAAGGGTTGTAAAATTAGTTAAAGTATTCCTTTCCGTTTTTGTATTAACATACCAGCCCATTGAGCTGAGTGATATAAGAGTCCAGCTTCTTTAATCTCTGCTGGGCCTGCTGAAAATCTGGTTCAATGAATGGGGTGGCGGCAGCAGGAGCATCGCGACGGCTCAAATGTGCTGACGAGGCAGCAGCAATGCAGAGAAGAGCAACAAATACGGAACACTGGCGGAACATCTTGTAACAAACTGTCGTCTAAGCCTCCAGGAAGTAACTAATCAGAAACTCAAGTCACTGTCCGTATTTATACTCAATGCCGAGCGATCTATGTACCCAACGTTTCCATAGAGATATGGATGATCTATAATTTTTCAGAAATGTAGGCGATTAGGGTCAATTTTTTTATGCGATAAGCGTATAGCAGATTCGGAATCTGCGATGAATTCTAAGAAAATTTCACGAAAATACCCCATGTCTAAAATGAATTCCTAGAATTTCATGAAAATTTAAGGTTGCCGTATATTTTGGTATATTAAGGTTTGACACTGTTTTTATACCCTTGGAGAGGGTATATTGAAATTGTCCAGATGTTTGTAACGCACAGAAGGAAGCATCTCCGACCAAATAAAGTATATATATTCTTGATCAGCATGACGAGCTGAGTTGATATAGCCATGTCCGTCTGTCCGTCCGTCCGTCTGTTTCTATGCTATCTCCTTCGTCAGTTTTAAAGCTATCGTAACCAAACTTTGCACAAAGTCATTTGGTATAAATACGCTGCACATTTCTTGGAACCGGCCGGATCGGACGACTATAGCATATACAGGGTTGCCCATATTGGACGGACCCATGTTTTTTTAAAAAAAGAAAAAAATAAAAATTTGGCGGTTGGCAATCTTAATCATTTAATTTGTTCCAAGTAGATTTGTTTACATCAATTTTTGAATATGATATCTCTCAAATGGCCGCCTCTGGCGTTGATGGCGTATTGTGCCCCTTTTGCAGCATTTTCCATCGATTTCGCCAACATTTCGGCCGGAATAGCGGCTATTTCTTCACGAATGTTGTCCTTGAGCTCTTCTACGGTCCTTGGCTTGTTAACGTAAACCTTTGACTTCAAATATCCCCACAAGAAGAAGTCAGGCGGCGTCAAATCGGGCGAACGCGGTGGCCAGTCCAAATCACCACTTTTCGACATCAAACGGCCCGGAAACAATTTCTTCAGAAAATCGATTGTTATGCGACTTGTGTGCGGTGGAGCGCCGTCTTGTTGAAACCAGAACTGCCTCATACGCTTTCGACGAATAATTGGCATCACAAAATTGGTCATCATGTCGCGATAACGCTCCTGGTTGATGGTAACAGCATGGCCATTTTCATTTTGGAAGAAAAACGGCCCAATGACCGTTTTCGCACTAACGCCGCACCAAACTGTGACTTTTTCGTCATGAAGAGGCACTTCTTGAATCTTCTGAGGATTTTCAGTGGCGTAAATACGGCAATTTTGCTTATTTACGGTCCCATTCAATGTGGAATGGGCTTAATTTTTAATTTTTTTAAAGCACGTTGAGTTTTCACAATTGACTTGTTCTGTTGAATGTAAATTTCAACTATTTCAGAGCGCTCGCGTGGCGTGTATTGTTCCATGGTAAAAATCTGCTTGGACTGACGCTTCAAACGCGGTATGTCATTAAGCGATCTGACATCTCTGTCAAAAGTTATGGCGTTGCCAGATGGGTCCGTCGAATATGGGCATCCCTGTACATACAAAAACATAGAAAAATTTGTCCGCACCCAACCTTTCGCTTCAAGCCTTCACAACGAACTGGCCCACTGGCCCTACAAACAGAGAGACCGTTCTCTCGCTCGGTTTCACCTTATATTATTACACCATGAGCGCAGCAGCAACAGTGCATTCAGCTCCTTCTCTAGGTACAGAGTATGTCATAGTCGGGCTTGACCGACTTTCTCAATTGTTTGATATGCGATCAACTACGAAACTTATAACAGAATTTAGCCAAGCACGATTTTGGTTCATAAAGATATTTATCTTTCTGTGAGACTTTTTCCACTTCTGAGCTGATCTTAAGCAAAAAAAATGTATGTTTTGGCTTATGTGTTTCTCCATTTTATTCGAAATTGAATTAATTCCAATTTTCTCAACCACATGTTTGAAAACGGCATTAAATTTGTCCTTTTTTGTGCATTCTTTTCGCCATATTTCAAACAAATCGCCTTTTGTTATACAGAAGTTACCTACAAAAAATGAAATTACTCGTAAAACCGCAAAATATCGCACTTTGAAATAAATTGCAAATAACTTATTACTTTTTTCTTAAACTATTTGTATTTATTTGAAAGATGCCAAATGGGGCCAAATTTTGTTAGGGCTCACAGAAGGTAAAAATTTGAAATGAATTCTACCCTTCCGAGGGGATGTAGCCTATTGAGTTATTTGCAAATGTAGCGACATAAATATAAAGCAGTTTTAATTTTACACTTATAAACTTATGCGTCTCTTCATTTTCCATTTTACACCAATGAATAATCAGCAACACAATTCCAATAACACGCACTTAAAACTGATCAAGCAAAACTAACCTCGCAAGCACATTTTTAGAGAATCTTGCATCGATTGACTTTGACGCACAGCTGTGTAACGGTAATCTATTCTTAGGACAAACAGACATCACGATTCTTTGTTTTGATGCATTTTCTACTAAAAACCAACAGCAAGAAAAATAAAACGGCACTTTGATGCTTATCACTTTTGCACAGATAAAGGGATATTTGACCTAATGTGCAATCGGATAAGTGGCTACAAAGATATAATGGTAAATCAAAACAACATAAGTCTAAAGAAATATAAATAAGTTGTCTGTACGTCAAAATTCTAAAATAAAAACTTGATTTATTCAAAAAAACGCTTCCAATCTGTAAAAATTTCAAAAAAAAAAAAAAATATAAGTTAATAATTGCTTTCCTGTAAAATTGGCAGGGAATTTACGTATTTTGAAATTTTTACTAGGAAAGGAAAAACTGAAATTAACCCTTGAATTTCTTCTGTTTTGGTACTGATAACCTGTTATGTAAATAAGGGTTATACGGTTACGGTTATAAGACAAAAAACTATTTCGGCTATGGTTACGGTTTCGGTTACAAATTTTAAAGTGTTTTTGCGGTTAAGGGTTACGGTTTCGGTTACGGTTTTAATCTCTGCTCTTAAGTGATGACCTGTTTATTCCATCCAAAACTCTTACCGGAAATAACCTTGGTGGTCTTCAATAAATCTGAAGAACATTCTGGATGAGGGACGTGGCAAAACCCTTGATAATTGATGATGCAGTCTTTGATGGTTTTTTATTAAAAATGTTGTAACTCAGTTGACAGATGCAGGTTAACTCCTAGCACCTTAAGCAACTCTTATTCATTAATTTTTTGTGTCCCTTCCTTCTTGTATGTTCAGAGAGAAGAAACAACTGTGTGTGTGTGTGTTTTATTTTGCGTTGAACATTTTATTTATGTACTTAGTCTTTCTTTTCCACCTTTAAACTTTTGCTAGCCTCATCGATAACATTTGTGGCAGCGTTACGTACTTCGGTCAACAAATTCTCACCCAATTTACGCAACTGTCCGAACTCTTCGGTTTTATCCAGATCCTTTACTTTTGTGGCCAGACTCTGGAACGATTGGGATGCTTTTTCGAAATCAGCAGCGGTTTGTGGGTTCTTCGCTTTTAGTTCCGCCGCAAGTTTCTCAGCCTGTTCATTGATGTCCTTGACAAACTGGGTATCCTTCAAGTGTTCGGTCTGAAAGGGTTGTAAAATTAGTTAAAGTTTTCCTCTCCGTTTTTGTATTAACATACCTGCTCCTTGATCTGAGTGGCATAAGAGTCCAAGGACTGAACAAACTTCTTGCCAGTTTCCTCAAATTTCTGCTGGGCCTGCTCCTTATTGTCGAAACCCAAAAACTTCAGAATGGCCGCATTTGTATCCTGCAAAACTTCTTCAATGGATGGGGTGGCGGCAGCAGGAGCATCGCGACGGCTCAAATGTGCTGACGAGGCAGCAGCAATGCAGAGAAGAGCAACAAATACGGAACACTGGCGGAACATCTTGTAACAAACTGTCGTCTAAGCCTCCAGGAAGTAACTAATCAGAAACTCAAGTCACTGTCCGTATTTATACTCAATGCCGAGCGATCTATGTACCCAACGTTTCCATAGAGATATGGATGATGATCTTTAATATTTCAGAAATGTAGGCGATTAGCATATGTACATACATACAAACAAACAAACATATGTACTAAATGAACTAAATGCACTTGTCTACTCTCAGTTGGAAAGCCTTATCATTCCGATTGTTTGTATTAGCGAGACAAATAGAGTGGGGTGATCGAAAGATAACTTTTAGTTTATTTCAAGAACAAACCTAATACATAATGTACACAAACAAAAAAAAACCTTGAAGTGTCAAAAAGAAAACAGACAAAATTATAATATTTAGGTTTTGATTTAATCAGCATTGGAAAGTTTGACGATTTAAATACTAAGCGGAGACCTTGAATAAACAGACGAATCGCCTGGGACGGTTTAATTCAAGCTACACCTTATCAAGTTCCAGGTTCTAGAACAATATTAACAGTTGGTTCTTGAAATCTCAAAACAAAAAAGTAACATATATAGTATAACTTGGCCTTGAGATGTTCAATTTCGATTATGCAATGTTGTTGAAAAATCATTTTTGATAAGCAAAAAATGGCAATACCTCGGGCACTAGACTAGCTTGAGACGTGAGATTAATTGCCACTGATAGACAATTGAACAGGGTTTTCTAAAATGGTGACTTACGCTGCAAAACATTTTTGGGTATAAATAAAAGAAAAATATAAGGAGATTTTTGTGGTAGTTCGCATTGTAGCCCCACTTTATATTTCTTCAAACCTTGAATACTCCTACCTGAAAGTTTTAAAAAGAAACAAAGATACATTTCGTAAAGAAAATTTCAAAACCCTAAGGAAAATTCCACAGTAGAGTCCACCATAACCAAAAAAGAAAATTAATCATTATATTAATCATTTTTTTTCATAACTACTAGCTTATTTTGGCAAACCAATTAAATTGAACTAATTTTAACCAATCTTAAATTCACTCAAAACCCATGTCAAGATTTTTAATGTTTGGATACATTTTCTCATTGGATACATTTTTTCTATAGCCCTTAATATAACCGGTTATCTTTACCGAAGCAGAAACAAATATAGAATTTCATTTCGATTGTTCATCTACTAGTAAAAACTTCATTAGATGTATGTACCATGAAAATGTTAGATATATGTGCTTTTATTCATTCTTCCGCACTATTACTAAAGGGCACAAATGGAAGAGAGCCAACGAAAAAGAGACCATGCAGCTAACCAAAATCTTTACCATCCGCATCTCTTCTTATATTTGTTAAAACACAGACAATTATTAGTGGCCGTGTGTGGCCCAGCGATTAGTGTGCTGAACTGCTGGGCGGGAGGTCTTGATTTCGATCCCGCCTCGGAACATCTGATAAAAAAAGTTTCTTTTTAAACTGTAAGTCCCTTTCTCTTGTTCAAAAAATTTAAGGCACACACGCCAAGAGATTGAGAAAAGCTTTGCTTGGCCCCTTCGGGGCTGTATAAAGTTAAGCTGTGATCCTGACACTGGATTGAAGTGAGGAATGAACACTTTTATTCGCGTTTTGACCCATTATAAATTTGCATGTGAACACCACTGTTACCCTAACATTTTTAAAGTGTGCTATGCCTCGATCGAAAACAAGCATTTTCCGGAAAATTGTTCAGTTTTTTTAACAACACGCAAATATGTTCGCCATTTGGGCCTTCTTGCAAAACATATTCAAAACGAGAACTAAGGGAATATGATTTCACTTTAAATTACTTGACTCCAATGGATTGATCATTTATTAATAAGAATATGATATACTCGTCTCTGCCACTTTTACAAAGGTCACTTTATCTTAAAGACGTTATCATACAAGTTCTGACTCGATTTGGGAGTGGGATTAACGGAAGCAATATGGTTAGGATGGTGAAAGGAAAAAGTCAATCATTTAATTAATATTGCGCGTTTTCAGGGGTTAGATGTGCTGATAATGCCTTTTAGTTAGCCGTCAACGCAGTTTGGAAAAAGCCTGGATTCGTCAGAGCTGTTTACTGAATAAATGAGCTTCCAAATTAAGCCGCTTTTGACTGCATGATTTGTTAAAGTGATATTTTTAACAACAATAACCGTAACCGTACCCACCCGACCAAAAGTTCGCCCGTGAAATTGCGCGCGAACCTCAATGCGAATAAAAAACGAACAAAACCTTCATTTACGAATTCGCCAAACGTTCGTTTATGATACTTGTGTCGCTCAGTTTGAGGCAGGCAAACATTCGCATGCGAATTCGCTCGCGAATGTTGACTCGAACGTCTTACGTGTTTCATTTTCACTCGTTGCTAAAATTTTTTTGTACAATAAAACTAGAATTAATTGTAATTTTTTACAATAATATTTATTTAAATTCATCGCTTTGGCTCCCATTGCAGCTGCTTCCAGGCATTTCTTTGTGTAAAAGCGGTTCCTTCCTTTTGATTGGCCGGATTTAAACAACAAGCAATTAACAAATAGGCAACAGCACTTTGGACAATACAATCATGAACTTTAAACCACATAAAACAATAATTGTTTACCGATTAATTAATTGACGCTCGGCAGATTGCTAAGCCAAATTACACTATGTCACAAAATTTCAAAAGTTTTTGTATCCGGCACTTTTAGCAACTGATTCTAATGTAAAATTTCACGCTGAATTCAAATCTGCACTCCGATATGTCAAAAGTATAACCGTTTTTGAGATACCGCTAAATTTTCAATTTTAGTGTTTTGAAAAGGTAGGTCAACTAAAATGCCATTTCCTCTGGTTTTAGTTAACCGATATGTATAAATTGGAACAAAAATTAAAGATAATATAATAAAGATAATGCTTTTTGAATTTATGTACAAACATCACGAAACCTAGAGCCAGCGTACTCATTGATGGTTTGATAATAAAATTATAAAAATTTTTTAAAATAACGACAGTTGTTTAAAAATAATCATAAATGACGAAGTTATGGCACTTCAAAGTTGGATTTTTGAAAATTTTTTGATGATTTTTCAATTTTTTTCTGCCTTTCATTTAAGTTTTTTTTATCTTTTTTTTTGTAAATAGAATAACTTAAATTTACATAAATCTAAGGAATGGTATACAAAAAAAATTAAAAATAAAAAGTTTAGTTACCCGCGACTTGGTTAAAAGAACCGTCTGTCGCTCACCGCCTCTCTCCCTACACGTAGTTAATACACCTGTCTTCCCGGGCCTCCCAGATACCAGATCGTTCAGCCATGCGCTTTGGGTTTGCGATTTGAGTGCTAGCAGGATTTACAAATGTTATTTAACAATACTAGAAACTAAAAACTAAATTTCCTTTTAAAATAATCCTTTATGATTCTGTTTCTATATGCTAAGGCTTTCACTTACATAAATCTGTAGCTTTGGCCAGTCCGCGCCGTTGAGGATATTTACTATTTCGTGCGGAAAAAGGGTACATTTTCCGAAAACTGATAGCCGGAGCTCCCGCAGAATAGGGCAACCTCCAATGAATTGGATGACATTTTCTTGCTCCCTCCAGTTGCACAGAGGGCAGTTTGTCATTCCTCATGACATTTGGAATAAAATTCAAGTTTAATATTTCACCTCTGGCCATGAAAAAATTCTTATTCCTTTAATGGGAAACTCGTCGGAGAAATAGTTATTCTCTCCCAGGTCGTAGTGCAGTTGCCTATAGATCGAACGCTCTGAGCTTCTCCAGGATTCTTCAACAAATTTCATCCTATATGCTGCATCCATTTTAACCGTAATATTCCTAGCCCAAGTTTTCCATGTTGCGTTATCTTCAAAATTCAATCGAACTCCGTGATCCGTGGCTAGACTGTCCCACTCTCTCTAAAACATTGTAGTCGCTCTTTTAAAGGTGCTCCGCCAAAATCCCGAGGTACCCTTTTTTCCTCCATGGATAAAGCTTTTTGCAGTAGTTAAAATGCAGGTTAACTGTATATAAATGAAGAAGCGATAGCCCGGTCTCCAGATATAGCATCCTGTTCGGTGTATTGAGGTAGACGAAAAATTTTCTTAAGAAAGTACCTTTGAAGACTTTCCACTTCCTCTCGTATCGTCGTATCCCCCATACTTGTGCACCATAACACATTATTGCCCGCACTGCGGCATTAAACAACTTGTACTTAGTGCTGGTAGGAATCTCTTTTTTGCCAAGTATCGTTCTCCAGGTACTACTTATCGCTCTTCAGTCTTACCATAAAAATTGCTCAGGTCTCAGATATTGACAGGGTTGGGTAAACTCTTACCAACATTTTTGCCCTTGGTCATCAAAATCGGATGAAAAATAAACGCTACATTCACAATTAAGTGAACATACCTCTCCTTGAGAGTTTTATTAATTGTTGTTTTGCATGCTCTCCGACCCGTAACTCTGCGCTTTTTGTTTAATAACTCACATAGTAGTATCTAAACAAAACAAAGTCATATCAGAGAGGAATTTCAGATACGATAATATCGAGTTTTTACTGGTTTTTTTAGTATAAAACTCACATCTTAGCAAGCCAAATAAGAATAAACGTTGAGCATTACTCCATCTGCTGCATTTGCTGATGGAAGCGTTCGCCATGCTCGTCGCCGGGTCGCCTAGGTTGTCCGGGAAAAAATCCAAATGGGAGTGCAAAAAGTGAATTTTGAAGGACATATTTACACCTTTAATATGGCTTCCTCACTGAAGCACATTTTCAAAAAGTTATCGTCATCTCTGAAAATGCAGAATCCTGTCAAAATGGCTGGCAACAAGGTAGCAAATGAAATAAAGATATTCAATTTAAATTTATGCTCGAGAAACATAAACTTTTATGTTGGTAAGGGTTTAAAACTCATCTATGTCAAATTCTTTTCGTAAATGCTTGAATTATTTCGTGGCCAGACTAGAAGACTTGTGGGCTTTTGAGTCCAATTGCACTAATTGGCGAATTCATTGTGTTATCATTGATATTATTGGTAAATATTAAAAAGTATAAATTAATCTCAATTTAATTTAATTTAGGCTAATTTAAATTTCGCCTTTGCCGGCTACTTCGTTAACTCCAAAAATAGCAAAAAATGATCGATTATCGGTAGAAACTATTGAAAACGAATGGCTAACAGTAATGCGACTACATTTTTCTCAAAATGCACTTTTTTGGCATTCTAGTGCCCTATTGCCTTTTTTTTCATAAAACAGTTGTAGTGAGACAGCACATAAAATAAAAAGAAATAAAATTGGTAAATAAAAAAACTCGATGAAAAACAGACTGAGATTATACCAATTTTTTTTGTTTTTTTCCCTATAAAATATAATTTCTTTGTAATCCTCACTTATTTTGTTTCCAAGAAAACTAGACACTACTGCGCAAAATGATTCCCATGCTTTTGCCTCGTCTGCTGATTAGCATTTTTATTTGTGGACCCACAAATACGCCTTCTTTGATTTTGGCGTCAGAAAGTTAAGGGAATCGTCGTTTTAAAAATTCAAATGCCGCAAAATTTTCTCTTTTATGGAGAGCTTTAACAAAGTTCTTGAAGCTTAATATGCAACGGAGGGAGAATAATTTTGTCCTTTTGAACTAGGGGCGGAAATTTTACGTTATCTTCTCCGACTAAAAATGGGCCCTTCCATCCCAGTCCTTACGCAAGTAATGTTCACTGCGATCTCGGCTGTCCCATCTGCACAAAAACTTATATTAACATATAAAACATATATTAATAAGACTCTCAAGAAGAGGTATGTTTACTTAATTGTGAGTGTAGCGTTTATTTTTCATCCGATTTTGATGACCAAGGACAAAAAATGTTCGTAAGAGATTACCTAACCCTGTCAATATCTGAGACCTGAGCAATTTTTATGGTAAGATTGAAAAAAACTTAATGAAAGGCAGCAAAAAAATTTTAAAATCATCAAAAAAATTTCAAAAATTCAACTTTGAAGGGCCATAACTTCGTCATTTATGATTGGATTTTAAACAACTGTCGTTGTTTAAGAAATAATTTTGTTCCAATTTATACATACGGTTGATTAAAACGAAATAGACCTAGTAGTAGACCTAACCTTTTTTCAAAACACTAAAATTGAAAATTTAGCTATATCTCAAAAACCGTTCTACTTTCCACATATCTGAGAGCAGATTTCAACAGAAACAGAATAAGGTAAATAACCGGAACTCGTACCGTGTCCCATATCCCACAACCGTAACCGGCCATAACAGTAACCGTACCCTAACGTTATTAGTTTTAGTTTTAATCTCTGTTAAAATCTTTCTAAGGGTACAAAGAGTTAAAGAATGTTTCATAAGACTCCATAAGAAACTAAGTGATTGCAATTAACTGTAAGTTTTTGTTTATTATATATTATAAAGTAAACGAGAAAGGCAAAGCTAACTTCGTCTGCACCGAAGTTTTGATACACTTGAAATAGCTTGTCACAACGGTTAGCGACTTCGACCAAACTCCGCAAATCAGCTTAAAAACATGAAATATTACCCATGACCGTGTTTGAGAGCGATAATATTGAGAACAAACCAGTTTTTCTCACTAAAACCCATTTTTCGAACGAACATTTGTATGTATGTGTTCCGACATATTAGCAGCGTGCAGTAAAAAGAAGACTCGGTGCAAAGTTTCAGCTCGATAGCTCCAAAACTGAGGGACTAGTTCGCGTAGAAACAGACAGACGGACAGACGGACGGACGGACAGACGGACGGACAAACCTTTTTTAACTTTTATAAATTTTCTCACTACTACATTGAGACTTTTAAATATTGAAAATTTTTATATATAATATAGATCTGTACTGTGAGGTAGCTAAAATTTTTCTCACTAGACTTTTTTCCCATTTATACATACTATATGCCCGTTTACAACCTGAATTATTAGCATAGAAAATTTTTAAAAAAAAGTTTTTTCACTAACTACTTTTCAACCACGTCCTATGCACTTTTCTATTTTACAAAGACTTCGTCAATTTGGTTGAGAAGCTTTAAAACTGACGGAGAAGAAGATAGAAACAGACGGACAGACGGACGACGGCGGCCTTGAATCGACTCAGCTCGTCATGCTGATCAAGAATATATATACTTTATGTGGTCGGAGATGATTCCTTCTATGCGTTGCAAACTTCTGGACAAAATTATAATACACTCTCCAAGTGTATAAAAAGGCTTCAAAAAAAGGACTTTTGACGATATCTTAAGGACATGGCCTCAAAATGACCCAACATTGGGCCAGATAAATTTGTTTTGATGTAATCTATCCAACTATAAAGGAAATTTCAAAATCCCAGACTTTAGGCCGCACCCCTTCCCTTATCGGGCTAACCCCTTTCGTTTTTTTTTACTCTGATTTGACAATGACTACTGAGATTTTCAAATCAGAAGTCTACACCAGTGTTTGAAAATGCTCTGCTATTTCGTAGTATTTTGTTTTTGCTCTTGCTCCTGCTCTGAATATGAAAAGAGCAGAGCAGTAGCCGGAGCACAAAATCAAATCTGAAACACTATGCTCTGCTCCGTGCTGTCAATTTTGTCAATAGCACACAAAAAACTACTATCAAAATACTCGGAGCAATAGGAGCAACCGGAGCAAAGCAGGCACAGAGCTTCTAGAGCTGCTTCCAATAGTGCTCCGTATAGCTGCTCCCGTAGTAGTCTCAAATTCATTCCTAAAAAACATAAGTAAGTATTATTTTATTGTACATATATTTTTTAAATTTACTTATAATTCAACCATGATAACTAGAGGGCTACGAACTCAACATGACAGCGCGCCAATGCAATGCAGTTATAGAAAAGTACTTTGGTCCAAGTGCAGAAGGATACCTTAAGTGCAAAATATGCAGTCGCATATTAAAGAAAAATCGTACCCATAATTTGAAGAAACACTTGGCACAACTACATAATATCACCTTGGAATGTGGTAAAACTATACGCTCGTCTGCTGATTCAATCAGAAATATCAGAAAACAAACGTTTAAAATAGAGATAAACAAAAAAAAACTTATTCGCTCATACATTGGACTGGTCACAGAAGACAACATTTCCTTTAATGTTTTAAACTCGGAAAACATGAGAAGCATAATCGATCCTATTTGCCAGGGCATTAAAGCTAAGACCGGAAAAAATTTTATCCTTAATGGAAATAATTGCCAGAAGGTATTGAAGCAGGTAGCTAATAATATAAGAGTCAGCATTAAACAAGAAATGAATAATCGTCTTATATCACTGAAAATTGATAGTGCGACTCGGCTTCAAAGAAATATTTTTGGAATCAGTGCGCAATTCATAAGCAAAACCGAAATTCAATCAAGAATCCTAGGCATGACGCAGCTGAAGGGAGCTCATGCCACAACATCCAAGAATCTAGCTAAAGAAATTCCATCAACATTGGCTGCATATGACATTCACTTGAATCAAATCGTTTCCATAACATCGGACAATGGAGCGAATTTATATGGAAACAAATAATTTAAGTCGGCTTACAAGCAGCGATAAAAACAACTCTGCAAACCTCTAATAATCACCCAAAATCTTAATATTGCTGCTTTAGCAAACCTTTTCTTTAAATTAATCAAAATTAAGATCGCGAATTCTTGGGTACCATCAAAGGACAATTTAATTGCTGAGATCACCCTTGATGTACTAATAATATTAAAACTTGAATACGATCTAGAATAATCAACACTGAGCCAATCTGTTAAAATATTTATTAAATTCTTAGCAGACGATTTGGAAGAACTACGGGAGCAGCTATACGGAGCACTATTGGAAGCAGCTCTAGAAGCTCTGTGCCTGCTTTGCTCCGGTTGCTCCTATTGCTCCGAGTATTTTGATAGTAGTTTTTTGTGTGCTATTGACAAAATTGACAGCACGGAGCAGAGCATAGTGTTTCAGATTTGATTTTGTGCTCCGGCTACTGCTCTGCTCTTTTCATATTCAGAGCAGGAGCAAGAGCGGAGCATATTTTTGGTTGCTATTGCTGCTGTATAGGAAGCAAATCAACCCCTGGTCTACACAGCAGCAGCATTTTCAAATTTGAGAACGGCCGTAGCCTCCACAAAAGTTGTAGGTTATTTTGCATTTCATGTTTTTAGTAAAAAGTAAAAAGGCAGAAATTCTTCCACAAATTTTTCCTGCCTCTTTCTCTAAAGATCTGCCAAATTACGTAAGTCACTTTCCGTGATCATAAAAAATTGCATAATTAATTGAATTCACCTTAATAAACTGTATGTCCAGCTAAAAGGTCTCCCCATGGGATCTCCTGCCTCATCAATTATAGCAGATATAGTCATGGAAGAAGTCCTAAAAAGAGTTCAAACCACCAGACTCTTGACCAAATATGTTGACGATCTCTTTGTGATAGTCAGAGAAGAGGACATCCAAACAACTCTACAGGTGCTAAATTCATATCACAAGGACATACAATTTACCATTTTTAGACGCAGCAGTGCACAGGATTGACAACACGGTAAAAGTTACCTGGTATCAAAAACCTACAGCATCAGGACGGATTTTACATTACCATTCTAAACATCCAAAAAAGATGGTAATCAACACAGCAAGAAATCTTGCTAAGCGAAAATTTTCCGCACTGAGAATTTAGTCAAAATTAAAAATATACTGACCAAGAATGACTTTCCCCACAATATCATTAAGTCCATCATCAAAGATATCGGAAAAGAATCCACAACAACACGAGCTCAACAGACCAAAACATATAAATCAGTGACATATATTCCCCAGTACTTGGAAAGACTAGCCAAAGCTGACCTATACGACAGGGAATAGCCCACAAGGCAACATTCACCATGGCTGCTCTGTTTAGCAATATGAAGAGTCATGTTGCAAAGATGGACAAGAATAATCTAATATATAAAATACCATGCGCTGAAGACGGGACCAACATATGTGACAAAATATATGTTGGAACGACAAAATCAAAACTTAAGACGACAATATCTGGACACAGGTCAGATATCAAAAGACGAAACGAGATTAACACACAAAAAACTGCACTTGCGGCCCATTGTGCGGAGAGCGGACATTCTCCTGATTTTGATGCCACAAGTATTCTACAGCAAGAGCGTTACTACAACAATCGTTTTACTCTGGAGATGTTGTACAGATGTTGTAGATGTTGCCCATATTCGACGGACCCATGTTTTTTTTTTAAAAATCAAAGAAAAAAATAAAAATTTGGCGGTTGACAATCTTAATCATTTAATTTGTTCCAAGTAGATTTGTTTACATCAATTTTTGAATATGATATCTCTCAAATGGCCGCCTCTGGCGTTGATGGCGTATTGTGCCCTTTTTGCAGCATTTTCCATCGATTTCGCCAACATTTCGGCCGGAATAGCGGCTATTTCTTCACGAATGTTGTCCTTGAGCTCTTCTACGGTCCTTGGCTTGTTAACGTAAACCTTTGACTTCAAATATCCCCACAAGAAGAAGTCAGGCGGCGTCAAATCGGGCGAACGCGGTGGCCAGTCCAAATCACCACTTTTCGAAAATCGATTGTTATGCGACTTGTGTGCGGTGGAGCGCCGTCTTGTTGAAACCAGAACTGCCTCATACGCTTTCGACGAATAATTGGCATCACAAAATTGGTCATCATGTCGCGATAACGCTCCTGGTTGATGGTAACAGCATGGCCATTTTCATTTTGGAAGAAAAACGGCCCAATGACCGTTTTCGCACTAACGCCGCACCAAACTGTGACTTTTTCGTCATGAAGAGGCACTTCTTGAATCTCCTGAGGATTTTCAGTGGCGTAAATACGGCAATTTTGCTTATTTACGGTCCCATTCAATGTGAAATGTGAAAATGTGAAATTTTTTAAAAGCACGTTGAGTTTTCACAATTGACTTGTTCTGTTGAATGTAAATTTCAACTATTTCAGAGCGCTCGCGTGGCGTGTATTGTTCCATGGTAAAAATCTGCTTGGACTGACGCTTCAAACGCGGTATGTCATTAAGCGATCTGACATCTCTGTCAAAAGTTATGGCGTTGCCAGATGGGTCCGTCGAACATGGACAACCCTGTATATAATTAATACACCAACAAATATAAGGCTGAACTTTAAATCAGACACAGAGAACTGCGCCACATATATAGACACTTACTTAAACAAAACAAACATTAGGATTAATTAGTTTTACATCAAACTCCGAGGCGAGCACTTGTTTCTTGTCCCGTATCAATGACCGTGTTCAGCAGAACAACTTGCTCCATGATCAAGTATAAATTTGGAATAATCCTCCTACTGAACTCGAGTGTTGCGGCATCATAATAGCCAATTTGAGGTATCATGATACAGGAGCATGTATCAAAGAAATAGTATGCTACTTTAAAGTGATACTGCTCCCTCCAACAGCAAAAACTACTAGATTCAAAATTTTTTTCTGATACCTGCTCAGGTATCAATTATTCTGCTGAACAAGCCCAATGTATGTATAGGTTCGAATGTTGTTCACTTTTCGTTAGTTAAAATCTTGTTATTTATATCTGTTCAATGTTGTTTATTAGCCCTTTGAAGACGGACCCCGATGAATCCACCGTTTTTCATTCCTTGGATGGGACGGATGACCTTGAGCCGGAAAACCAAAAATTTTTTTTTAAAAAGATCAGGAAAAAAAAAAAAAAAATAAATTAATAAAAAAAAATTTTTTTTTTTTTTTTTTATACATTTTGAGCCAATTTTCAAAAGGCGAAAGCTTTTGCCACTACTATAATTCAAATATTGAATTATTGAACACAGTGGCGTAGCGTGTGGTAATGCCGCCCGGGGCGGAAGTCGACTTTGCCGCCCCTCCCTCTTGAATCGCTCTACATTTTAAACTTCTTTCTAAAATTAAGTTAATCTTATTCTTTGTATAAAAACTTCTCTGTAACATAAAGGGACGTTCGCAGGATTTTGATTAGGGATGACAAAGACCTAAATTGTTCGAGGGGTATTATTTTGCTGAAGTTGCTATCATAGACATTGTTAAGTATTATTGGGAAAAATTCTTTAACTGTTGGATATATAAGAAGAATGCGCCGCAGGCGAAAATTTTTTCGCAAATGCCGCGGAATCGTTTTTTACATACCTCCTTAACCAAAATTTAAATAAAAATTGACTTCGATGGACCGAAACAAAAATTATTTCGAGGTCGAACATAGTTTTTTTTAGTTTGATATCAAATGCGTTTCGAATAGGCTTTCATTGTAGTCTGCCTGCAGAGGTTTTAACTGGTGGCTGATATTATTGGACGAGTTGGACTACGTTTTTTGGAAACATAACATAACCTAAACTGTGGAAGTCCATCCGTTCGATTTCAGTGGCAAAGATGCTTAAGTTTAGAAAGAGAACACCCCAAAAATTCGGAAAATCATCCCGAACTATGACGAATTAACGTGAAAATATTATTTGGTGTTTGTTAATTGTTCTTTTATAATTGACACTATAAACTAGTGTTTTTTCAACGTAACAAAGGATTAAATAACTCATTCTGTATTGATTAAAAGATATATGTGAAAACATCTTTCTGATTTTGCTAAAAGGAAGAAATTTTTGGTTTTTAATATGGAAAATGTGGTTATTTTTTTAAATATTGTTCAGTTGACACAACATTTGTTTCATAAGAAATTTTCAAAGCATACTACAAATCAGCGCCCCCCTGTATACGCCCTTGATAACATAATCAATATATTGGAAGGGCTTGATAGGAAGAAGCAGGATGAAATAGTGGAATATATGGAATCCCCAACATCTGTGACTCAGTCAAACACAAGGTCTAAAAACTGCAGCATTTTTGACTCCGTCCATTGTAGACCACTGATCTTTAATCCCTTTAAACAGACTCGTAAGCTTTCAAAAATGCACTCAAGAAAAATTTATTTTTTTACTAGATCTTGAAGTGCAGAATCTTGCAACGTTCCCCATGTTGAAATAACAGCAGATTCTAAATAACCTTCAGGAATACCACCATGTATTAATTTAAGAGAATAATCAATATATATTTTGTAATTATTTTGCCGCCCCAAAAACTCGCAGCCCCTGAAACTCGGCGCCACCAGAAATTGCCGCCCCTAAAAATTTGCCGCCCCCCCGCGAACCAGTCTCTCAGTTTTAAAGCTATCGAGCTGAAACTTTGCACAGAGTCGATTTGGAAGCTATATGTCAACACGATCGGGATGACTATATCTTATAGCTGCCATAGGAATTATCGGTCGAAAAGTGGGTCTTTATGAGAAAAATTTTTTGTTTTTAATGTTAACGTGTCTCACTCAGCGATTATTAATATTATACGATTTCACATAGATTTGGAAGTTTTGTCCAAATCGGAGACTATATCTTATAGCTGCTTAGGAACTATCGGTCGAAAAGAGCGGGTATAATGAGAAAAATTTTTTGCTTTTTAATGTTGACACCCCCCTTCTTACAAATATTTGGATTCTACATAGATTTGGAAGTTTTTGTCAAAATCGGATGACTATATCTTATAGCTGTCATAGGAACTATCGGTCGAAAAGTGGGTTTTATTTAGAAAAATAGTTTGTTTTAATGTTGGCGTTCTTAAACTCTGATGTATTAAAACATTTGGTAAGGATATAAAAACCTCAGCACAGACGAAGTTAGCTTGACTTCTCGTTTTTTTGAATATGAAATAAAAAAATTCAAAATTTTATTATGGAAAACTAGTGTTAACGAAAGTTTTGTGCATCTTTTACGTAAAAATACAAAATTTACAGAACGAAAAATATTGAATTTTGAAGAAGTTGTCTTTGAAAAACAAAACTATGATCACAACCCCCACTCTCCTCAATATAAATTTACACAAGTTTACAAAATAAGGCCAACTGTTGCAACAAAAGAAACAAAAATAAGAGATAGAAAGCTGCCCATATTATTTTGGTCGTTAATTCAAAATAAATTGCCCATTTTATTCCAGCTTTTCAGGTTTACGAGATGTTTGCATAAACACGTGTTTAGCGAGGTTTGTTTATATTTGTTATCCTGTGGCCACATTAAGTGTCCTATTCCAACCAAATTAAATTTAATGTAAGCGCCTTGAATGACGTTACAGAAAATCAAACATAAAGTTTTAAGTTTGGTTAATAAGGTAAAAATTTTTCGATTTTAATATTGAAAAAATGTGGTTATTTTGTGATAAAATCGATTTTTTTTTCCAAGTTTAAATAATTTTAAAAACTGATATTAATAATGGCTTTTCATTTTTTAAGTCATAGCGCTATTAAGAGATGTAGACCAAAAACTATAAAGTCGAATTTTATAGTTTTTGAGCTATAATTATTAAAAGCGCGATAATACTGAAAATAAAATCATATCTTTACAAAACCTCTTTTTGTTTTCACTGCCAGACAATCCGTTCTCAAAAGATTTGTGCAACCTGAGCCTAAGTTTTAAATTTTTGGTTAACTTAACTGGAGTACAAAAACAACCGTGACGTCAAAGTAAATTTGCCTACCGCACCTCTAGTTAGATCAGCACGGCAGCCTTGCCAGTGCGGCTGAATATTTGGCCTGAAAGAAAATGCATTTTTTGCAAAAACCCTCCACATGATTTGATGAGGGTATAGGCAAAAGATGCGGAATAATTCTAGATTAATCCTGAAGATACCGCCTATAGGGCTACGCGAGCTTGAAATCGCGCTATTTAGCTAGCGACGATTTAGGCAGACCATATGTGGCCATCGAGCAGTAGGCGGCAGCCTTGCCAGTGCGGCTGAATTTTTGGGCTCACTACAAAAGTGCATTTTTGCAAAAACCCTCCACATGATTTTGATGAGGGTAGGTGCAAAAGATGCGGAATTAATTACAGATTAATCCCCAGAATACCGCCTAGGGCTACGCGAGCTTGAAATCGCGCTATTTAGCTAGCGACGATTTAGGCAGACCATATGTGGCCATCGAGTAGTAGGCGGCAGCCTTGCCAGTGCGGCTGAATATTTGGCCTGAAAGAAAAATGCATTTTTTGCAAAACCTCCACATGATTTTGATGAGGGTAGGTGCAAAAGATGTAAATTAATTCTTAGAACAATCCTGCATACCGCCTATAGGGCTATGAGTTTGAAATCGCGCTATTTAGCTAGCGACGATTTAGGCAGACCATATGTGGCCATCGAGTAGTAGGCGGCAGCCTTGCCAGTGCGGCTGAATATTTGGCCTGAAAGAAAAGTGCATTTTTGGAAAAACCTCCACATGATTTTGATGAGGGTGGGTGCAAAAGATGCGGAATTAATACAGATTAATCCTGCATACCGCCTAGGGCTACGCGAGCTTGAAATCGCGCCATTTAGCTAGCGACGATTTAAAGGGCACCATATGTACACGAGTAGTAGGCGCGCGCCGCTTGCGTTTATTTTTTTTACTTACCACAAAAACAAAGAAAACCCATATTGATTTGATTTAAAAAGGCAAAAGATGAACATCAAGATGATCCCGATATTGTTGAAATGATTGCGATTTATATCAAACATTAGTTGAAGATCATCATATCTCATACATGGCTTGGAATAAAGGCAGGTCGTCGAACGCATTTATTTGAACAAATCATACAGCACGCAAACCCAATATCCTGATGAGGGTGCAAAAGATGCGGAATTAATTACAGATTAATCCTGCATACTGCCTATAGGGCTACGCGCTTGAAATCGCGCTATTTAGCTAGCGATGATTTAGGCAGACCATATGTGGCCATCGAGTAGGCAGCCTTGCCAGTGCGGCTGAATTTTTGGCCTACCACAAAAGTGCATTTTTTGCAAAAACCCTCCACATGATTTTGATGAGGGTGGGTGCAAAAGATGCGGAATTAATTACAGATTAATCCTGCATACCGCCTATAGGCTACGCGAGCTAAAAAACGCGCCATTTAGCTAGCGACGATTTAGGCAGACCATATGTAAGCCATCGAGTAGTAGGCGGCAGCCTTGCCAGTGCGGCTGAATATTTGGCCTGAAAAGAAAGTGCATATTTTTCCAAAAACCCTCCACATGATTTTGATGAGGGTAGTGGTGCAAAAGATGCGGAATTAATTCTTAGATTAATCCCGCATACCGCCTATAGGGCTGGCTGCGCGAGCTTGAAATCGCGCTATTTAGCTAGCGACGATTTAGGCAGACCATAGTGGCTATCGAGTAGTGGGCGGCAGCCTTTGCCGAGTGCGGCTGAATATTTGCCCTGAAGAAAAATGCATTTTTTGCAAAAAAACCTCCACATGATTTTGATGAGGGTGGGTGCAAAACATGCGAAATTAATTACAGATTAATCCTGCATACCGCCTATAGGGCTACGCGAGCTTGAAATCGTGCTATTTAGCTAGCGACGATTTAGGCAGACCATATGTGGCCATCGAGTAGTAGGCGGCAGCCTTGCCAGTGCGGCTGAATATTTGGCCTGAAAGAAAAATGCATTTTTTGCAAAAACCCTCCACATGATTTTGATGAGGGTGGGTGCAAAAGATGCGGAATTAATTGCAGATTAATCCTGCATACCGCCTATAGGGCTACGCGAGCTTGAAATCGCGCTATTTAGCTAGCGACGATTTAGGCAGACCATATGTGGCCATCGAGTAGTAGGCGGCAGCCTTGCCAGTGCGGCTGAATTTTTGGCCTACCACAAAAGTGCATTTTTTGCAAAAACCCTCCACATGATTTTGATGAGGGTGGGGGCAAAAGATGCGGAATTAATTACAGATTAATCCTGCATACCGCCTATAGGGCTACGCGAGCTTGAAATCGCGCTATTTAGCCAGCGACGATTTAGGCAGACCATTTTTTCCCAATTCAAATGATCGCATATCGATAGGAATATGAACTAGTTCCAATACTGCGCTGGTTCCATTTCTGGCGCGGGCCGAATTCTTTTTGAATTAGTGCATTTAGTGTGTCTACAAAACATCACTTTTCTCCCAAACGCTCCACATGATTTTGATCTAACTTTTACTAAAATGTTGTCGAAAGCATGACAAATTCAGAGGTGTACCGTGCAATTGCGCTATGCGAGCTGTAAGTCGAGATATTTGTGAGCATTTGTAACCAGGCCAAACAGGTGCTTTTTTGTATGGGCGGGCAAGGTAGGTGGTCTCACAAAAATGAAGATATCTCAAAAAACGCAACCACATGATTTTGATGAGCTTTTCACTGAAAAACAGCTAAAGCCATAGCGAATACGTTGGTATATCGTGTATTGGCCCTCACGCGAGCTGTAAATTGAGATATTTGCATTTTAGTGGAAAGTCAATTTTTCAACACTGATTTTTAATATCCAAATAGCTTTAATCCACCCCCGCCCATTTAAAACAATAGTTTACGTCTTTCTTAACATTTCTGCATTTGCAGTTGCCCAAGAAATTATTTCATATTGGAATTCTGTCCTGCACTCTTCAGTATAGCATTAACGGGCTCAAATCATGTATTGTCCCTATACACGGCCCCATAGGAATAGATTTTTCCAATATGTTCAGAAATATTGGTATTTTTCGAGCACTTCCACTTTCCACCTAGGAGTAGATTTTCCGAGATCAAAATAAAACACACGTGCAACTATTTTGCATATTTTGCTTTTCCACCGAGTTTTAAATGAACACACTGCACACTGTCTCCATTAATGTATTTTTTTTGTGGGCGGGTTTTTCAAAATCCTGAAACAAAGCATCCAATTATTGCGCATACTTAGCCTTCAAGCCAATAGCCAAAGTATTTTCCTCGTATTTTCCAGGAGAGGGGTGTGAATTTTACAAACCTGGAAAATCAATTGTCTTAATATTTTACCTTCTATTCTTAGTAACCGAGAATCAAGTCATTCTGATGAATAATCGGTATTCGGGCAAAAATACTGCTCCAAGTATTTCGCATTCTTTTCCTACCAGCCGGTTTACAACGCTATTGGATAAAATAAATTTCCCCATACAAACTTCCAGCCCTTTTCAGGGTGCGCTCCTACATACCTTAATGATATATCAGTCTGTCGGACTAAGAGATTTACAGAAATAGATGAACCAGTGCACTCCGATGAGAATTTACTCATACATCTGCTGGAAATAACCTGCGATTTAACACATAATAAAATCTAAACCGAAAAACTTGCCTTTTAATGCTATTTATTACTTAATCTAAATGTTTGCTTCTTGTTGTTCGGATTTCAATTTGTTGACTGAGTTACGTTTCTGGGCTTACGATTAGTGTGAGTTTACAACAACAATAAAAAGAGCGGAAATAAAATGCAATTGCGCCTTAAACCTATAGAGATGGTCCGCACTCCAGTCCTGGGCTCTCCTTAACAATTGTGACACTTAACCAGTCCCACCTCATCGCAGTTCATGCACTTGAGGGCCACAAATTCGGCTGTAAAATGATTCCGATGAACAGACTTCTTGGAGCCATTGCACGAGGGACAGGGCAGTAATCGATAGCCACCGCAGGTCTGGCAGGTGTAGGTGCTGGCCATGGATTTGTAGGGCTTGAGCAGTTGGCGCAGTTCACCGGACTCATTCAAGCGTTCGACGGTATCCGCATCGCCAATATGCTGACCCTCCACATACAGCTGGGGCACTCTTATATGCGAAGTGAGCATGCGCTGACGCATCTCCGCCTGGTACTCAACACTCATAAAGACATCCCGTTCCTCGAACTTGATCAGCAGAGTGCGTAAAATCTGCTTGACATTGGCACATTTCGTGTAGGTGTCCCGTATGATGCCCATGCTGGTGGTGTACAGCACCACCTTGCCCAAGTCTTTCTCTTTGTAGCACTGTGGGTAAAAGAGAAAGAGAGAGAGGAGATGAAGTTCTAGTTTCTGAGACTAATGGAAAGCAGGTCAGCATTCGCCATGCAGCACAGATTTGGTGGTTTGTCATGGTCAGAAGAAATGGGGAATTTGGTCATCGCATCGATACTTACATCTGCATGGCCTTCTCTTTTGGTGGACAGTCGAGTTCATTAGCTCGGACTCACGTAACCAAACATGTCACTCAAAATCCTATTAATCAATACAATTAAGCAATAATGGGAAAACTGCTAGCCCGGCAATCGAACACAGCGGGCGACATGGCCACAGCCACACGCCAGTCACACAATGGAAATGCAATCTGGAATTTTTCCCCAGCAATTTATGATGGCTTATTTTGTAAGCGTGAACCGGTTCGGGGTTCGCTTATTTCATTTGACAATTAACATTTCCGTTAGTTGGCCAACTTTGGTGGCGTCTGCTTTGGCTAATGAACCAAGCAGAGGCAGAGGTGGGCACATATCAATGAACTGCATGCTAGAACCGGTGTGACGAGAATTCGCCTGGTTATAGAAATGCCAGAAAATGCAGCTGCTGTTGCATTTTCCGTTTGTCAAAGACAAAAGCGAAAAAAATAATTCACTTTAAAAAAGTTCATGAACAACAAACAAGCTGCGGTCAAATGGAAAGTCAACTTTTAACAGATCGAGTGAACGTCGCCAAGCTGTATTTCCAATTCAATTTCAAACTGGAGAAAACTCACGACTGCTTGTAAGTGTTCACACTTGGCTAATGCGAGGGATGGCATTTGTTTTTATAGTTTTCGTCATTTTTGGTGGGACCATTGAAATGCTTTTGTACTTGAATCACTTACAAAACGTGTCAATAGTTTACAACGAAAATACTTGATTCAAGTACAAAATTGTTCTTTTTGATGTGAAACATCTTTAATTTCGGTACGGAATATTTTAGTAGGAGTAAAATTTGATTTCAGCGTCACGTGACGCTGTAAAAGAGGGTGTAAAGAAAGGATAAGTGCCTAAGCAGTGACCAAACAGTGACTGAACAGTGTACTTAACAGTGACTAAACAGTGACCAAACAGTGATTGAACATTGACTAAACAGTGACTAAACAGTGACTAAACAGTGACTCAGAACAGTAACTAAACAGTCAAAACAGTGACAATACTGTGTCTTAACAGTGACTAAACAGTGAATCTAAACAGTGACAAAACAGTAACTAAACAGTGACTAAACAGTGACTAAACAGTGAACAGTATCTAAACAGTGACTGAACTGTTACTTAACAGTGACAAAACAGTGACAAAACAGTGACTAAACAGTGACTAAACAGTGACTCAACAGTGACTGAACAGTGACAACACTAACTAAACAGTCACAAATCAGTGACAAAACTGTGTCTTAACAGGGACTTAACAGTATCAGACTGAACTGTTACTTAACAGTGACAAAACACTGATAAAACAGTGACTTGACCTTGACTAAACAGTGACTCAACGGTATCTGAACAGTGACTAAACAGAAACTTAACAGTGACAAAACGGTGACTGAACTGTAACGTAACAGTGTATAAACGGAGCTTATTATGGAGTAATTTGGTACTTCAGCTCCCTTTTAGTTTTCTTCTCTTTTTGAAAGAAATCATATACAATTATTTTGACATTAAGCCCAAGGTATACTAAACAAGGTAGGCTCATTCGCTCTCTCACAACTCCATATATTTGTGTCAAAGAGAGCGAGAGCGAGAGAGTAATATATTTAAATACAAAGCCTACTAAGCTACTAAGTAAAACACAAAAAATTCGTCCGCGGAGATGCTTCGCTTACAACAGTTGCTTACTGACTGAAATTTAACAAGTTGTCAGGGGAGCGAGAGAGTGAGTAGGCCTACCTTGTTTAGTATACCTTGATTAAGCCCTTACATTTTGCGTCATGTTTCACATCAAAGCCTCGGGAGTGTTAACTACACTCACACCTTTTTGAAAATCTTCTTGATCTTACTTTTTGGTAGTTATAGTATTAAGTAGAGCTGTTGAAATCTTTCAACATTGACAAAATCTATATCTGATTTATAGAATTCATTAAATATCGATGAATCGGTATTTCCTAATTTTCTGTAAAATAGCTTTTAGCAAGCACTTTAATAAGTAACTGAAATTCGGTTTCCAAAATAATAACAAAATTAGAAGCAATGCGAACGTTACAAAAACAGAAGTGGTTTTCGGAATATAATGTTTTTATCCTACGATGAATAATTTTTTTAATTGATTAAGAATCTTGCGTACTTTTTATACCTGGACCGAAGGTATATGGAAAGGAATCATTTCCGACCCTATAAAGTATATACATTCTTGATCATCAACAGCCGAGTCGATATAGCCATGTCCGTCTGTCACGCCCCCCCGCCCCGAATTTTGAAAAACATATCCATATATTTGTACCTTTTAAAGATAGTTAGTCAATAGCGATATGTATCGAATCGCCGAAGAAATGATAAGAAGAGAAAAAACCCCCCCCCCCGCGCCCCAACCAACACCGCATTGCATTCATCAAAAGAGAGAGAGAGAAAAAAACTTAGAGATGAGCAGAGCGGCAGCGCTGCATTCAGCTTCTACACCGGGTACAGAGTATGTTATAGTCGGGCTTTATTGACTTTCTAACTTGTTTTTTTTTAGTATTTGTTGTTTAAGTGACATTTTGTGGAACACTCTTACCATTCTATCTTACCGAGATAATATTAAAACGTGCAACCAAAAAAAGCACTTGTGCAACTTTGCAGTGGTTATGCTCATCATGGTTAATTATTATATGTTTAAATGAAATTAGTATAATTTGAATATTTCTGAACAATCAAATAATGAGGTAAAGATTTTTCAAGAACTTTTAATTTGTTGGTTTCGGTGGATCTTTTTTGGAATTTTCAACATCGTTCTTATAAAAGATTACTGTAGGATATGCTGAAATTAGACTTGCTCTTCTGCGAATATGTCGTTACAAAATCTATTGATTATCGACTTCATGGCCCCATTAAATGTCCTAGTGAAATATTGTCAATATTCTTTGAATACATTTTTGATGTATATTTTTGTTATTGTTGGAAATTGCTAATCTTACTGTTATTAACAATATTAACGAAATGGCTAAAACCAAAAAAGAATTCACGAAAATATTGTCAAAAGTTATTCGATATCGATACTCCGACATCCCTTACCCCCAAGGCATTCTTGAAACAAGAGCAGAGTCCTTCATATTGGTTCAAAATGACCTTAAATTAAATCCATCAAATCCTTAAGCAATTACCAATTTGTTTTTGAAACTAGCTCTCAAGGTCAGAAAACATCCTTCATTTTATAAGCAAAGTGATTGAACCAATTGGGAATTTTAAATACACTTCATTTTTTACACTAAAGAAACCAGTATTTTACCTCTCTTTACCTCATAACGCAGTGTAGGCTTTTCGATTTTCTACCTATTAATTTTTGTCTAAAAAATGTTTAAAAAACTGGTCACACTAAATGTTTCCTACACCAGCCATATAAAAGTTAGCCCTCGTACCTGATTACAGTCAATGTCAACTCTGGACCTTAATTTGCATTGCCAAAAAAAAAAAACACGCGAGTCTATTAACAATTAGCGCACCTGTGATTTGCACGGTTAACCTCGGAGCGAGTTTTGTCAAGCTGACGCTGCTGCTGCTGCTGCTGATGCAGTTGCCGCATCCAATGGAAAAAGAGAAAGCAGGTCACTTGTATGGTTAGCCAGCTAGCCGTCAGCCAGCGAAGTGATTGCCAATCGATGAGTTGAGCAACAAACTCCGATATAGAGGCTAATGCCAATGCCATCGTCGCTCTTGATGTCGGCAACTTCTCGCAGGTGACAAAATGAAGGTAGCATGAGTTGTGGTTTCTGTTTGGTGTTGTGAGAGCAAACATCACCTCCAACCAAAAATATGGTAAATGCCCACCGATTGCTCTAATTATGGCTTAAAGCCAAGCTTAACTTTAGGCCAGGCACGGGCTGCCTTCATTTCCAATTCCACTTTCGTTTGTAATTAACAGCATCTCACTTTTCGTATTGTTTAGTTGGACTGGCTAATTTGCATGTGAACCGCTATAAGGCCATAAAATACAAGACATTTCTTTTCATTTGGCATTTGCCTAATTTATGCCAATCTACTTCCAAGTCAAAGGCGGGCCAACATTCCATCAATTCATCAAGTTTATGTTTGCTCCGCGGCCCATGGAAAGTGAAATGCAGACAAAACAATTAAAGCGATCTAAAATCTGAGCATTAATTTAGATAAAGGGAAATCTCTTAGTCATAAAAGTTAAAAAGCATAAAAGCAAGTAACAAACAAACAGATCTGAATTTATGGACTATTGCCAGAGCAGAAACAAAAGTTTTAACCAACCTAAGAAATGAACTGATTTATGGCTGATAAAATTTGGAACGGAAAAGCGTTAAAGAGATAATCCATCGATTGCAAGACAAGAAATGAGGAATATGTTGAAAGACAATCAATAGTTTTTAAATGTGAATCAATATGTTTTGAAAACGGTTGGGTAGAAGCTATTTAAGTTTGATTTTCTTCATAATAACAGAACAGCAACTTTGGACAAGCACGAAGAGGCAAAGAAAGTGATGGTTTCTAATTTACCATAAACACGCTATCATAGAATCGTCAGATTTTAACTGGGTTCGATCCCAACTGGCAACACCAGCTAAGAAGTAACTAGCCCTGAAAAAGCTTCTCAAACATAGTTCGAATTTGGCTTTAAACTGTTGATTCTTTTATTTTTTACAAGAACTAGAAGTACACAAGCCAGAGATTGATAGAACCAAAATATCCATTTAAAACCAAAATATCTCACTAATGGCCGATTTTTCTTACTAAAAAGCGTAAAATCTAAGTTTATATGACACATATTAGAAGATGAGAATTTGGCGCTAAAACCAAGAAGTTATAAAAAAATTAAG
>JAEIFU010003099.1:0-32945 GCA_018904235.1 Lordiphosa stackelbergi
TAGTATTTTTTCTATTGAGGCCTTTAATCTTAAATATTTTAAAATTTAATTCCCTGAAATTTTTTTGTATGAATTTGAATTACATTTTTATGTACAAAATTTTAACGTTTTCTCAATATTTTTTTCTGCATGTATAATTTTTTCAGATATGTTCTGTTTTAATGCCTATACTCAGATGAGAAAACGTTTTAGTTTGTACGATATTCATATGAATAGATACACCGATACAACAAGATGCCTTTTTCAAACGTATCCAGATTTCCAAGCTTTACAAAATTGTTTCTATTCATGCGAAATATCGTTCCAAACTAAAAAAATTTATCTTATCTGAGTATAGGCCTTTAGTTTTATTTTGAAATTTTTTTAAACTTTGAATGTTAATACAATTTTTTACCAAAAGAATTTATGTATAAAATTCTCTATTTTTTTCTGAGTGTAAAAGTTTTTTCTGATAAGATCTTTAATTTAGTTTCGAAATGTTGTTCAAACTTGAAGTTAATTCCTTTTATGTATAAATTGTATGTATTTATATATATATTTTTCTCTGAGTGTAGCATATCGGCTGATGAGGCCTTTAGTTTAATTTCGAAATTTGTTTTTGAGTAGAAAATTGTATGTATGAAATTCTCATTATATTCTCTGAGTGTAGTTCTGATTAGGCTTTTAGTTTAACTTCGAAATTATTTTCAAACTTGAAGTTAATTATGATTTTATGTTCAAAATTGTATAAAGTGAAATTCTACATTTGCTCTAAGTGTTATATTTCTTCTTTTCGAAATTTTGTTCAAACTTGAACTTAATAACTTTTTTTATGTACAAAATTATTTGGATGAAATTTTTCAATATTATTTTTAAGTGTAGTATTTATTGCTTATATGGTTGATATCGAAACTTTGTATATAAAAAAATGTTTAACAGTCTCTATTTAACTTTCTCAAAAAAATCACTTTCGCCAAATTTTGGAGTTTTTAATTCGCAAAATTTTGGCTGAAACTGAATATTAAACCATTTATTTGTACCACTTACCTGTAAAATATAAAAATAATATTATTATCTCGATTCACTGAAGTTCTTCGTTTTCTTAGTGCGTCTGTTACAAATTGTTTGCCGTCAAATTAGTTTGCACTTTTTGAATTTCTGCTTAATATTTTGTAGAATATTTCGAGTTTTAGCTGCTTGATTTTGTGTTGTTTTGTTGAATTGTTCTTAGGTTTTTTTTTTGTTTGTTATGTGATTTGCTTATACTTAAACCATCTTTCACGAAAAATTTGCATTAGCTGACAAATTTTCGCAAGTGTTTGTGATATTTGAAAATAAATTAATCTGACTTTCGGTATTTGAACTGAAATAAAAACTTTGGTTTTAATTTTTGCGTGTGTTGTCTGAAGCCGCTTGCAACACAGCCTCCTTAGTGTGGCCTGGTCATGGCGCAATCCTGAGCGCTGCTGCTGCTGCTGCTGTTGATCCTCAGCGTTTGAAGATTGAAATGAAACTGATTGGATCGCGCAGCAGCCTCGTTTATATACGGATACGGTGATCCGTTGCCCAGATGCTAAAGTTTTTGTGTTGCCATTGTCTGCCCCGATATAACGGCGGACAATAGCGAACAGGATACAAATAAAAAGTAGAAACCCGTTAGGCTAGTTTATTATAGAAAAATTGTCGAGCGAAAGATGTGTAAAAAATTGGTTCTTTCTTTTTCATGGTGGTGGGTTGGTTTTGGCCTGCGGATCGCAGCATCATTCTCACACCTGGCGCCCGAAAGCTGCAACAGTGCCTGGACCGCCTAAAACCAGTTTTGGTTTGCTGTAACGGCTCGTCATAGCCTTGACCATTTGAACTTGCAATGATGGGAAAAAATCCTCATTTCCGTGGCGGATAAAGATCATTTTACTGAAATTTGTCGCTTCTGAAATTTATGGCTGCGGACAGGTCGAGCACTTAAAAAGAAAAAACAGTTGATAAAAATTCCTTTTGCTTATGGGTCAACTTTTTACTTGGCTGCCAATGCCCGGCGGCAATTAGGCTTTTCTTCGTTTTTTTTTTTTAGATTCATTTTGAATTTTCTTCAATTTTTTTGTGTTCCTTTGGGTATATCATCAAGTTAAGGGTTGATTTTTTTCCCAAATGCCAAGTGCAGTTTTATTATTTAAATTGCTGTTAACCTTGTTTGGGCTGGGTTAAGAGGTGGGGTGATGACATTGGTGAGTGTGTGTGTGTGTGTGTGTGTATTCCGAATTGGGACACTTGGTTAAGTAAGTGCAAGAGCAACAGAGAAAGACAGACGGTCGGTCTATTGTGAATGCCTAGTTTTAAGAGTGACCAGAAATCGAACGGAACGGTTGTAGGTAAGGTAATCAGCATACGACCCGTTGACAGTTTCTTTTACAATGCAAAAAAGACTTTTAACCGTCAACATTTGGGACAGGTTAAAGTCTACCTGGCCGTGTTTTCTGTTCAGCCAGGGATCCATCATCTGCTCTGCCATTGCGAAACTGTGGACTCACGCTGTGGTTTGCTTTCAGTGCGTCCGCTTCTTGAGGGCCGCAGAGTCTATATACCAACTTGCATTGGCGGCTATAAGATACTATGTTCATAGCTTTTTTAATGCTGCAAGGGCTATGTCCTCAGCGAAGCCTACCAGAGTGCATCCATCGGGCAGGACCCGCGGGATCACCATTGGGTATTACTTCGCGGGATGGGGTTGCCTTATTTACGCACCTTCACTGTTGCATTTTCAGCTTGATTTCGGTAGCGCCTTTTTGCTCTTCTCTTTTCTCCCTTTCGCACCTTCTCAGGTCGTTTTTGATCGTACTCCATCATGAATTTGACCCGCTCCTCCGGCGCAGGGATTTCGCTTACTGCCGTTCTGTGTCTTGGACAGTAGTGCTGTGCTCATAAGTGTGTGCGCGTGTGTGTCTCAATTGTACAGGGTATTTCGGAGTCGGGTCACTCGACTGCAACGCTCTTACTTGTTTTTTAATGTCCATTATTTTTCAAAAATAAGTTTTTTTTTAAAAAACTTTACTTGGGAGTTTTTATAGATTTTTTTTTACCAAGTCTTTACACGCTTTGACCCACATTTCTCGAGAATTATTTAACCGATTTTGAAAATTGTTTTTATTTTTTGGTGAAAACTTACAACCAAATGATTTAACTTCATGTTTGAAAATGGTCAAAATTAATTTTTTTATGATCGAAAACAGTTTTAGAAACTTTAAGCCCGATTATCTCACAACTACTTTTTTTCAAAAAATCTTAAGACTAACTTTTGACGGATAAAGATTTTTTTTACTCCTTAAGGGCGGTATCCACGGCTCGCGAAAAATCTCTCGTGAAAAAGTTGATATTTCGCAGATTCCTTACAGAGTCTGCTAAGTCGCTGCTATTAATATGATAACACAGTTTTTTCTATCGATAAACGACTCAAGGTAACCTTCCGCTGCTTTGGCGCTGTAAAAAAACAGTTCGTAAACAAATCAAAATAATTTATATAACTTTTTCAGAAAATACTTAGCAATTATCTGTGCATAACTTTTATATAGATATACCGACTCCGTCTCAACATCAAAATCAGCCGAAGACTTCGCAGCTACCACATCATCGTCGAAGTCAACCAACGAATCTGGGAGGGATAACTCACATCTCGAGACGGGTGTGCTTGGTTCACTTATATCGTGATCCGAAGAAAGAGTTCTGCAAGGAATTTTTTTAAGCTCACTTTATCAACTTTCTTCCGCATTGCTGATGTATTCGGCAAAAAGGACATTGCTCCGTCAAACTCCCAATCAACGGCACTTGGTTCATTTAGTAAAGTTGACTCCAATGGATAGCCACCTGCGCTACCCGTCTTGAAGCGCTTCGTAGCTGACATTTTGGTGTGGTACCGGTTGTTGTCCTTCAGCGTTACCCATGCATCCTTGCATTCCATCACTTTAAAAAAATATATTTCATTAAAATGAATATTTCATTATGTATCTGCATTACTTACTGCTTTTGCCAAGCTCTTCACTAATGCTCAACCAGGCCGCGTTGACTGCCTTGGAGTCTGAGTGCTTTTGTTCGCATTCGTTTTCTGCCAGAGCGTTTTTCCTGCGCTCATTTTCAATTTGTTTTTGTGGTTGTCTTGCCCGCACAAATTAGAATCGAAACCTATTTTCATCGCCACCAAAAAAAGGCGTTAACAGCACTTAAAGCCAAGTTTTTGTTTAACATAACGTAATAAAGTGAATTTTCGAAATGTTTACTTTGAAAACAAATAACTCAGTTCTAGTTCACACCAGAATTAAATTTCTGAGCTAAGTTCCGTTTTTAGTTTTACCCTAAAACCTGTTTTCAACATTTTTATACACTTGAAAAGTGTATTATAATTTTGCCCAGAAGTGTGCAACGCATAGAAGGAATCATCTCCGACCACATAAAGTATATATATTCTTGATCAGCATGACGAGCTGAGTCGATTAAGCTTTGTCCGTCCGTCTGTCCGTCTGTCTGTTTCTACGCGAACTAGTCCCTCAGTTTTGGAGCTATCGGGCTGAAACTTTGCACAGAGTGTTCTTTTTACTGCACGCTGCTAACATGTCGGAACCGACCGGATCGGATGACTACTTCTTGTAGCTGCCATACAAATGTTCGTTCGGAAAATGGATTTTAGTAAGAAAAACTGGTTTGTTCTCAATATTACTGCTGTTAAACACGGTCATGGGTAATATGTAATGTTTTTAAGCTGATCTGCGAAGTTTGGTCGAAGTCGCTAACCGTTGAGACAAGCTATTTCGAGTATAAAAAAAATTTTTTACACAGAGGGAGTTTTGTCCCCCCCCCGTTTTTTCCCCCTTGGGTCTACGTTTTAAATTTTTTTTTAAATTGAACCGGAATAAAATAAACAACCGCAGCAATAACATAACATATTTATATACCCTTGGAGAGGGCATATTGAAATTGTCCGGATGTTTGTAACGTATAGAAGGAAACATCTCCGACCACACAAAGTATATTGTTTGTCTGGATCAGCGTGACGAGCTGAGTTGATATAGCCATGTCCGTCTGTGCGTCCGTCTGTTAGTCTGTTTCTATGCTATCTCCTCCGTCAGTTTTAAAGCTATCTTAACCAAACTTTGCACGAAGTCTTTTGGTACAAATACGCTGCACATTTGTCAGAACCGGCCGGATCGGATGACTATAGCATATAGCTGCCATAGGAACGATCGGTTGAAAAAGTAGTTTTAGTGAGAAAAACTTTTTTGTTTTCCATGCAAACGTCTCCAAACCTCGTATTTATAAGTTTTCTATGCTTTTACATAATTCCACTAAGATGAAAATCGGACAACAATATAGTATAGCTGCCATACAAAAGAAAGGTCTGAAAAAAGTCTTAGTATAAAAAACTTTTTTGTTGTACTGATCAATTTTATATGCTACCAACAATTCTGCCAAGTTTGATCCAAATCGGATGACTATAGCATATAGCTGCCATATAAACGATCGGTCGAAAAAGTAGTTCTAGTGAGAAAATCTTTTTTGTTTTCAATGGTAGCGTCTTTATACTCTCTAGTTATGAATATTATGTGTTTCCACACAATGTTGGAGATTTTGATCAAAATCGGATGAATATATCGTATAGCTGCCGTATAAAAAACTGGCAGGCATATATCATGCTCCAAGGGTATATAAACTTCGGTCGAGCCGAAGTTAGCTTCCCTCTATTTTTATACCCTTGCAAAGGGTATTATAATTTTGCCCAGAAGTTTGCAACGCATAAAAATATTCATTTCCGACCCTATAAACTATATATATTCTTGATCAGGTGACGAGCTGAGTCGATTGAGCTTTGTCCGTCCGTCTGTCTGTCCGTCTGTCTGTCTGTTTCTACGCAAACTAGTCTCTCAGTTTTAAAGCTATCGAGCTGAAACTTTGCACAGAGTCTTCTTTTTACTGCTAATATGTCGGAACCGACCGGATCGGATGACTATATCTTATAGCTGCCATAGGAACTATGGGTCGAAAAGTGGGTCTTTGTGAGAACAATATTTTTGTTTTTAATGTTAACGTCTCCCACTTTAGCATCTATTAATATTATACGCTTTCACATAGATTTGGAAGTGTTTGTCAAAATCGGATGACTATATCTTATAGCTGCCATAGGAACTATCGGTCGAAAAGTGGGTTTTAATAAGAAAAACTTTTGTCCGTCCGTCTGTCCTTCTGTCCGTTCGTATGAACAAACAGATCTCAGAGATGGTAAGAGATAGAGGTTTGACATGTATGGGACAAATGCTTCTTATACTTGCAGGCAGATCAAGTTTATTTTCAATTTTTGCCACGCCCCCTCCCGCCCCCGCAACTTCGAAAAAATGTCATATCTCCCACAGTTTTGTAGATAGATGATTCGTACCTTCTAGAGATAGTTAGTCATTAGGAATATGTATCGATTTGCCAAAGAAATGATAAAGATCGGACGAGCGGTTCTCAAGTGATGAGCAAATAAGTGAATCTGAATCACTCCCGGCCACCCCCGCCACCCACCACCCACCCTTTCACAACCAACGCCGCACAATCTAAGAGAGAGAGAGAGAGAGAGAGAGAGAGGTACAGAGTATATTATAGTCGGGCTTGACCGACTTTCTCACTTGTTTTGTAAAAGTTTAGGGCTCTGGAAAATTTATAATTCTTGATGCCATTATAGGCTAATTAACAACAATCAACTGCTTCGATGTATTGTTTTGCCTTCTACAAAAGCACACATACATGCATACACACATATATTTAATTGATGCACACACACATGCTTAGAAGACACTTTCGAAAAATTCTGCCCAGCAAAGTGTCTCAAGGAAACACATGAGCAAAGCAAGCTAGAAAAATCCCTCATTGATTGAGCAAAGAGCATTTTGTGAATAGTCAGAGTTGAGATGTTAATTCGTTTCACTTTTTCATAGTGTCTGAGAGTGACTGTATTCTATCTGAAAGCCTGTGAAAAGGGAGCATTTTTTGGGAGCTCTGGTTTTTTTATTGTTAACGTGTTTCACATCAGCGATTATTAATATTATACGCTTTTATACAGATTTGGAAGTTTTGGTCAAAATCGGATGACTATATTCCATAGCTATCATAGAAACTATCGCTCGAAAAGTGGGTTTTATTTAGAACGAGAAAGGCAAAGCTAACTTCGTCTGTACCGAAGTTTTGATACAATAGCTTGTCAGAACGGTTAGCGACTTTCACCAAACATCGCAAATCAGCTTAAAAACATGACATATTACCCATGACCGTGTTTGAGAGCGATAATATTGAGAACAAACCAGATTTTCACACTAAAACCCATTTTTCGAACGAACATATGTATGGCAGCTACAAGAAGTAGTCATCCGATCCGGTCGGTTCCGACATATTAGCAGCGTGCAGACAAAAGAAGACTCTGTGCAAAGTTTCAGCTTGATAGCTCTAAAACTGAGGGACTAGTTCGCGTAGAAACAGACAGACGGACAGACGGACGGACGGACGAACGGACGGACAAAGCTTAATCGACTCAGCTCGCCATGCTGATCAAGAATATATATACATTATGTGGTCGGAGATGATTCCTTCTATGCGTTGCAAACTTCTGGGCTGAGACAAGCTGGAGACATCATAAACTTCACACCGGAAAATAAACTATCCACGGTCCGAACTGATTGCCGGTTAATAAAATTTGCAGCCCAGAAGAATTTGGCGGAATCCGAGGTCGTTTATCAGGCAAACGGCTTTCCATTAACCTAGCACAGAGAAACACACGCATCTCGAATAGTCTGTTTGTTAATTGCCGCACGAAAGCTGGGCTTAAACAATTCATTAATGCACCTATAACCAGGAGTTTTCTTTTCCTGGGTGGGATCTGGGGGTTCCTGGGTGGTTCTTGGAAGGGATCTGGGTGGGACCTGGGTGGGATCTGGGTGAGTTCTGGGCGGGATCTGGGCGGGATCTGGGTGGGAGTTGGAAGGGATCTGGAAGGTATCTAGGTGGGATATTGATGGGATCTGGGCGGGGTCTGGATGGTATCTGGGTGGGATCTGGGCGGGTTATGGGTGGTTTTTGGAAGGGATATAGGTGAGATCTTATTGATCAGCATCAACAGCCGAGTCGATTTAGTCTTGTCCGTCTGTCCGTCCGTCCGTCCGTCCGTCCGTCCGTCTGTGTGTATGAACACCTAGATCACAGAGATGGTAAGAGATAGAGGTTTGACATGTATGGGACAAATGCTTCTTATGCTTATTTTATCACGCCCCCTCCCGCCCCTGCAATTTGGAAAAAACGTTATATCTCCTACAGTTTTAAAGATTAGCGATTTTTATCTTCTAGAGATAGTTAGTAATTAGCAAACTGAATCGATTTGCCGAAAAAATGATAAAGATCGGATGAACGGTTCTCAAGTTATGAGCAAAAAAGTGAACCAAGCCCACCCCCGCTACCACCTCTCCCACCCTAAAAAAATGTTGCATACTTTTTGGATGATCACACTAAGGAACGCAAGAACACTGTTAAACATGTTTTTTCATGAGTAATGGGTATATCGAAGTCGGTTAGAGCCGACTTTAACTTACGCTCTCGTTTTATCAAGTCGACGTGAGATAAGACAATGTGCTTTATTTATTTTTTAAATTTGTGCCATGATCGAATAGGTGCATTAGACTGAGCATCATTTTACATTATATGTACATTAGAGTGGTCCCCATGTATATGAAATTTTTAAGGTCATGCTCTCACCACCCTATCTGATACTCCTTTTCGTATAATTAGCGTAAATAAAAACAAAAGATAAAAAAGTCGAGTTTTAAGGGCGCGTACGGCGTCTAGAAGTTTTGTAAATAACTCTACAGTGTTGCCTATTACTCATATATTTTTTTCATTTGTAAATAGTAGGCGATGATTTTACTTATAAACTATTCAAATTTGTAAATATTTTATTTCACAAATGTAGATCTCTTTTTTGAATTTCAAACAATGACAGAAATTAAGAACTAGTAACTTCGTTTGTAAAAATTTGTATTTGGTGAACGTGGCGTGTCGTATGATTAATATTTTTAAAAACTTTGAGACCCTGTCGCGCCCATTAAAAATTAAAATAAAATTTTTCTTTTGATTTTCACAATTATTAATAATACAACAAATTTATCTGGGAAGTATGGGAAGGCTGAGTCCATTCCATTTTGCCGGTTTAGACCGGTCTAATGTAAATATTTCGGAAAACAAATTCGTAAACATCAAACTCACCTCAGGGTGGACAAAAAACCCTCTTTAATTACGTTTTGCATACAAAAGCTAAAGCGGTGAAGGCTAAAACTTAGCAGGAAGCGAACATGCAAAAACAGAACTAAAGTGAGAGAACCCCAAAATATATACATACTTTCGTTGCTGTTTGTTTTTTCAGTCGTCCACACAGAAACATACATGCCACTCTCTCACGCTCTACACCGTTGGCGTAGTTAGCAGCTCTGAATATAGAGAGACACTCTCTCGAGCACTACATCAGTATGTAGCTCTGAATATAGCGATGACAAAACTTGCGGCAGCGATGATAAAAAATCCCTTAGAACCGAAACTGTACCGGCAATTTAGGTTCTTTTCGGTTCTATAAATATCGGCTCTCGACTACCGGTATTTAAGAAATTTAAAAAATCGGTTCCGGTTCTGAGTTTAATCGTTTTTTTTGGGTTGATTCCCTGGCTTTGAGAAAGATTTTGCTAAAAGAAAGTACAACTTTTCAATGAAAGTGGCTAAGTGTCTGGCAACTTGAGAGATATATAAATAAAATTAAGTGATTTTTTTAAAATGAGAACTCAATATAACTTCCATACAATCATGATTTGACATCAAAAGTCTCTAAGAAAATAATCACATTGAAGCTCCTCAAAACTCAAATGTACAGCCACTATATCTATGAAAAATACTGCGACTGAAGTTACATTTTCAGTACCAAAAGTTGTCATAAAACTTTAATCATACACCCAACCCCTTGCCGTTGACTTATTTAGACCTTTTCACATAGGTGCGCTCCTCTGTCTACACAGTTTAAGCAGAGTGGTTAGGAGGGGAGGGACATTGTTTATGGTCAACAATTTGCAATGTATAAATTGTCTGGTGTTACCAGTACAGTTGTGCACTGAAATGTGAGTAACTCATAGACTCATCGTAAGGGTTTTTGTTAGGCTCTGTCTTCCCATTTGGTAGACTGACCAACGTTTTCGATGCAGCCTTAACGAAAAGAAAATTTACATATTTCTGTTAATTTTGCATTGAAGTTGGGTTCATAACGAAGAGGAAACACTTGAAATTTGCATATATTTTCCTCACACACACACACACACACACATAAAAACACATTTCTATATATGCAAATTTGTGTGCTGTAAAGTTTTCATATAAAACACAAGTAAAAACAGACAAAGACAGACCGAGCAAAAGAAAGAGAGAGAGTGAACATGATTTGGAGCAAGATGGGGTAGCTTGCTAAGGACAGCAAGGACAAGGAGGACAACAAGCTGCCAGGATATACAAACACACAGACAAAGTGCCTACACAAAAGAGCCTCTTTTTGAAGGAAAAGCAAAAAAGGATTGTGCGTGACTGTCCAGGCCAGTATATATGTATGTGTGTGTGTGTGAAAAGTCAGCAAAAGATACACATATACAAATTAAATTCAACAAAAGGCCTGGGCTGGCTTTTAAGAAGGAACCCAAGCTGACAGGCCAAGCGGTGGGCGGCAGAGCCGGGGATATTGTTTGGATCAAAATGGCGCCTAAAAATACTCGCACAAGTTCCTATCTTTGCCAAGCTCCAGCGACCCTCATTTTTGGCTGGCCAGCCATTTTTTGTTGTTGCTATTCTGCCCACATTTATGTTACCATAATTTGACTTAAGGAACGGAAAAAAAACCGAAATTGGGTAGAATAAAAGGAGACCAAAAAGTATACCCTTGGAATTCGTATAACGCAGTTCGACTAAATCCAAATTAAGAAAACCCAGTATTAGGACCTTAAATTCTGATATAAGGGACTTACTTGAGAGCATTTGTATGATAAGAAGTGGAGCATCCATTTCCACATCCTCCAGGGTGAAAGTAATAAAGCCCTAGGTAATACATTACACTAGGCAACAAGGTCCTGTATATTAAAGGGGTTGCGGTGATTCTAAATAAATTTTGTAGACCGAACACGAATCTGGTTTTCGGACATGGTCCATCATGCTTAAATTAAATATTTTGAAAATTTTTGGGGTCGATTTTTGAAGAAGCTATTCTTTTGGTTTGACTCTCTTTGACACTATCGTATACGTTGTTTTGCCATATAAACAGTAGATGTAAAATTGGCTATACAGCCCCAAAGGGGCCAAGCCTAAGTACCCTCCATATAAATTGTTCGTAGTAAATACTTTGATCAATATTCTGGTTGTTAAATAAAATATTTCCAAATCTCTGGACGTGCTCTCCAGCTGGTATCGGGATTGATTACAATAGGGTGATTCTCACTTTGCAATTCGTGCCTGTTTGATTTAAAGAATTTCAATAATTTAATGTGCTCATTCAAAAGGGAGTCCAGCTTGCCGACGATGCGCCTGGCGTTAGGCGAATTTAGGTTATTGTAGTCGCAAAGTGCATCCGCAGGTGTATTTACGTCCTCACCGTCCTACAACTTTTTGATTTTGAAGATTGAATTAAATTGCTGACCATTTTCCGCAGTATTGTGCATTATTTCTATTGCTTCGAATGAAGTCATTTAAAAGCCTGGCTTAAACTCGAGTGCGAGACTAAGGAACGAAGCAGATGTAAATGCTCGATGTACTTGTTGGCGTTGTCGGTCAGTTGTTCTGCGTGTGTTAACATCTGTCCGGCGCTTAAATTTCTGCTCCAATTGTTGTTGTTGACTTCGGAAAGCTCGTGTCTCTTATGATTGTGAAGAGCGCACTTTCGACATTCTGACACGGGTAATTTCATTTATTTCATGTAAGTGTTGATCAGTTCTTGCTGCCCAAAAATTTCGCATGTGTGTTGCAACATTCGTTCGACGGCTTAAATAGCCACCCCTACGTGTTGTTGGCATTGTTTAATGTATCACATACACTGATAGGCCAAGTTGAAACGATTAATAAAAACGATATTCGGATATTTTAGTAATTTACTTAATTTTCACAATAATAAAACACAGAAGATGAGCAGTCTGACCACGCGTCAATTTAAAACTTTTCTTTCCAAAAACACCCTAATCACCTTTATAAATATTAATTAAAATTTTTTTCAAATTATATAAATAATCATTTCGTTTGGGTTGTTTAAAATTTTATGGGGCGTTCCATACAAAAAAGTTTTTTTCTGGCATGATGTTTCCGAAATGGATGATAATTGGCCCAAAGGGAGCTTACTATGAGAGAAGCTTAACCCCAAAATTTGAGCTTTTTTGGAGCTCTTTTGCGGAAGTTCTACGCTTAAAAGTGTAATATTGTGAATTTTTTAAATTTTAAATAACTCGAAAACGGTTTAAGATAAAGCTTTGCAATTTTTTTTCAAATGTTCAGGATTAAAAAGTCCTTTTGAAAAATATTTTGAAAAATTTTTTTTTTTTACCTTTCTTGAAAAAAGAAGGATTTTTTCAAAAAACTTAGTCTAGCAAAAAAGACCCATCCTTCAAAAATTCTCAAAAAAAATATATGTAAAAGCCGCATCTTTTCCAAACATTTTGCGTGCCTGAACATATCGGTAGCTTGAAAATTGAGCAAGTTATAGCCATTTTTGTCATGTAATCTCAAAAATATCAGTATGAAAAATTTGTCAAAAAATTTCTAATAAATTTTATTTTCGGTTCTTAATTTGCCCACGTACGATGGTCAACTTTTTTAAAGGGATTCCCACATAATTTTTTCTTGTGATATGGAAGGGGAGCGGCTTGCCCGGCAATACTGCTCCCAACAAGGAACAAGAATGAAATACTTACAGCTGAAAACCTTTATCAATGGGCAAATGATAATTTGAAAACCATCAATGTTTTTTTGCACCCCAAAAGATTACCAACAGTGTACAAAATATTTGAAAACCAGGTTCGAAAATTGTAAAACTATCAAAAGGGAAGCTTGGGATTTATCACGCGGTTCTTGTGAATGATTCCTCACTTAAAGTCAAGACGACATCAAGAAGTCCAATTTCAAAACTAGTTAGAGAGTAGTTTATTTTTTAGAGCATATTATTATTACTATTATTATTCTATTATTACTATTATATTATACTATTACTATGAATGCGAATTGTTTTAGTTTTTCTTTTCAATTTATTTTTATTTTTAGGCTAATACAATTGATAAAAATAACAAAACAAGAAAGAAAAGAACAGTCGAGCACGCCCTGTCGTATTACACACCGTGCCAATACAGGTCGCTGCTTGAATTCTCTACCGATTGAATAATTTGAAATCGGTGTCCAGGGAAAATACCAAGACAAAGGCATTGGAAGTTTTTTATTTATTTTTTCTGTAAGCTTTAAAGCCAAAGCGTTCTTTTCTGGGTCCTAAAATTTTATTCAATAGCTCAAAAAAGATGTTTGGGCAAATTAAGAACCAAAAATAAAATTTATTGGAAATTTTTGACAAATTTTCCATACTGATATTTTTGAGATTACATGACAAAAATGGCTATAACTTGCTCAATTTTCAAGCTACCGATATGTTCAGGCACGCAAAATGTTTGGAAAAGATGCGGCTTTTACATATATTTTTTTGAGAATTTTTGAAGGATGGGTCTTTTTTGCTAGACTAAGTTTTTTGAAAAAATCCTTCTTTTTTCAAGAAAGGTAAAAAAAATAAAATTTTTCAAAATATTTTTCAAAAGGGCTTTTTAATCCTGAACATTTGAAAAAAATTGCAAAGCTCTATCTTAAACCGTTTTCGAGTTATTTAAAATTTAAAAAATTCACAATATTACACTTTTAAGCGTAGAACTTCCGCAAAAGAGCTCCAAAAAAGCTCAAATTTTGGGGTTAAGCTTCTCTCATAATAAGCTCCCTTTGGGCCAATTATCATCCAATTCGGAGACATCATGCCAGAAAAAAACTTTTTTTGTATGGAATGCCCCATATATATTCAAAACAAAACTATAGATTCTCCACAAAACACTTCTTAAAAGGGTAAATATATGAACTTTAATCACCTTTTAGATCAAATTATCGATAGTCCAGATGTGATGGACCATTTATCAATTCGTTACAAAATTTATCTACAATCACCACCACACCTTCCATTCACTGGACCTTGTTAAGTTTAGATTCATAAACTTAGCATACTTCCAAGGGAATTTTAAAGAATCTTTAAATCAATATCTCTGGCTCGTCAACGCCCTGATAGTACTTGTGCCAAACCATCTTAAGACCTTTTGGAAGGCTTTGCCTTCAACTTGGAAGAACGGTTCCAGTTGTACAAAACCTTCTCTCCCCGCCGGAACAAACTGATCTCTCGATCCCTCGATAGCCCCCTCCAAATGGCTCTCACAATCACTTTCGCCAAGGTGAAATCAAGAACTTGTTAAACGTAAGACCCCAGGCGTCGACCATATGGACATCAAGACAATGATACTCACATCGCCCTTAAAGAAAGCCAGAATTATTATCACAAGAGCGGAAAAGAAATCCTCCTGCCTTGATTCCTGCTAACCGATTAGCCTCCTATCCACTATTGGAAGATCTTGCAGTGTTCTATGTAAGCTATGGAATCCCAGAGCAATATCATCGAGTAGTTAACTACATTATTAAAAGGGTGAAAGTAATACGGCCAAAATTATGCACCTCTTGACAGTGGCGGATCTAGGAATTGGCTAAGGGGGGACATCAATTTTATTTGTTTGTGTTTTTCAAGTTTTGTTTACTGTTATTGGTAATATGGGTAATTTCGGGGACATCCATTCTGTTTTTCTTTTTAATCGAATTTTTGAAATGTGCAGGTTTACAAATTACAAAAAATTTGATCAAGCTTTTCGTCAATATCAAATAAATAATAAATGTTTAAACTCGTAACCCAAGGATATAAGGTAGTTCTCTATTAAAGTCTCCCCTTATGTGAATTATGAAGAATTAGTTGCTTTGTTTGCTTTTAAAAATCTTTATCTTTAAACCCAGAATTTTAGAATGAAGTTTCAGCACAAATGATTTTTACCGTCTAAAAATGTTTCAAATGCCGGGCAGACTGAAAGATCGGAAAAAGTTTAATTCATCAAATAATTTTTAATGACAAGGGGTTTTTCAAAAACCCACACAAAACATAAAAAAAGTATCTGGGCTTATGGCCGTAGAAAAGGCAATAAATCAAAATTTTAACAAATTTTATTTTTACCAGCAAATTTACCAGGCAAATAGATTGATGAACGTTTGGCTAAAATAGGCCTAATTAGAGGAACTTTTCCTTCATATTTGATCAACTTATTCAATTTAATTAGTTGATTTTTTGCCGTTCATATTTTTATAATTCCCAATCTATTGAAGGAATTTTTTTAAATAATAGTCTGAGTGAAAGCAGGAATTGGTATTCCATACTATTAATTTGTTATCTTATTTACAAAACTAAGTCAAGTTATTTAGAAATTTTTCGTTCCCTGTATTTCCGATTTTATTTTTTTTTACAAAATGTGAGATTGCAGAACGTATCTAAATACACTAAGCATTGGTACAAAAATAATGTTAAGCCATTATTTTGACATCACTGAGTTAAAGAACGCATTAACTTTTAATCAAATCGTGTAAATCTATCGAATTGTGAAAACCGGAGTTTCATTTGAGCAAATGAAATAAAGTGAAAACCGGAGTAGGCCTGTAAGAGCCGGTACCAACGTACAAACGTACATCGGCAGTATACAATGTGAGAAAAATTATCGAAAGTATCCCAAAAGCGTCATATTTCAACTTAAATCACATTTCGTCAATAAGTTTCTTGTTTTTAAAAATATCATCGAAAATGATTCATTTATCTTCTTTCAAGTAACAGTTCAATCACAATGACGACGTGAGCTTCTCTTTTCTTCTTCTTCTTTATTGGCCATCACAACCGTTGGACGGTCTGGGCCTCTGCGATTAACGCTCTATAGTCGCTTCTATCGTGGCGTGAGCACTGGCTGATAATATCTGAAGTTCTGGAGTCCTAAAATCCCTGTAACTGCCCCTATGTAGCATGTTATGTGTTTTCCGCACGCCTAGTGTCAGCATTTCACATTCGAAAATTTAGTTTTCTCTGTGTAAATTGAAGCACATTTCATGCTAGCTGTTATTTATATAATAGAGCTCCTTCCAAAATATTGTTTTCGTTTTGCTGTCCTTTAGACTCCTTTATATGGGAGGGATTTGCTAGAACAGCATAGAAATTCAACTCTTAAGAAATGAGGTCAGATTCTGTAAGCCAAAAAGAAAGTTTGCTATACTTTATATTGCCTTGATCAGTAACTAGATCTGTCACACGGCTAGGGTATAAGAACAAGGACACTCATTATACACACAACACACACACGCACACAAATGCGGGCATAGGGAGCCAACACTTGCTAACCAAATTTCCTGCTGTAGTTTTTCGGCCATGATGGGTTCATTTTTCAGGCACACACACACACACATGTGAGGCAACCACTTATGAAGCGAAAGTTGGCAAATGTGAGCGTGCGCACAGACACACACACATACTCATACAGTCGGTTCTTTTGCGGATTTTGCAGTCAACTTGGAAGCCAACAGGCAAAACTATATGGCTAATGTGTGAGACCCATTGGGGCGTCTCTGTGCCTGTGTGTGAGGGTGTGCATAATGTGTGATTGTGTGGAAATTTTTGGGCAGTTTCATTTCGGTCATATTTATTAGTTGGCCCACACACAGATACACGGACACAAGACAGGACAACAAGAAACGGAAACATCTTTTTTCACCCTCATCAGGGCAAGTTTAAATGATGTGGGGCGGCATGGAAACTATTTTCGAGCACATCCTGGCTACATGTGTAGTTTAAGGCCCATTCACGGATACATACATACTTGGCTAAAAGTGTTGTGTGTATCTGTTGTTGAGCCTCAAGGATATCACTTCTATTAGTTCGTTGTTAGAGCAAGAAAATGCCCGGGGAGGGGCAGTAAATGCTTTAATGGGTCTCACTTCTGCTCCGCTGCCATTTCCTGCATAGTTAACAATTTTTGGACAACTATAAGCTGGTGCTGCTGCTGCTGGCAAATGTAATCAATTTTTATGCCATTATTGATGCTTCACATGGCAATTTATTTGACAAACTCCTCCCCAGCAGCAGCAGCAGCAGCTCCTTGTTGTGATGCGCAAATTAATTGGAAATTTTTGTTGGGTTGACAGACGACAATTGGATTGGGTTCCGGTTTTGTCTGAGTCTGTCTTTAAATGGGGGCGTTTGCCGTTTGAGGTTGGCGCCTAGTCCATTTAGTCCTTTTAGCTGAGTGAGTGTGTGTGTGTGTGTGTGCGTAGGAGCACTACAACTGTGTGCGTGTCCTTTTTCGTCCTCTAGCCAAGCTGTTGTGCGTGCTTCGTATTATGTGTCACACATTTGTATGTTTTTTATCATTAAAAATTTTATACCAAAGAAAAGTCCTTTTGTTTCAAGTTGGACCCTTTAGATATGTGTCTCTTGTCTCTCTGTGTGTGTGTGTGTGCTGTGGCACATTTGTTTCCTTTTATAATTATGTCAAATGCAAGGATTCTTGTACACACATACACAAAAAAGGAAAAGATTTTATCAGTTTTTATGGAACTTTTTTGTAACAAAAAATGGTTAACTGGATTTTTATATTTGGGTTAAGGAAATTGGCTACTTAAGCTGCCTATTTATATGTGAAAGGACATTTTATTGTTTAAAAATAGTTTAGTTTAGTTCAACTCGGACATGTGCCAAATAGGAACTTAGCTGAATGCAATTAAAAATCATTGCAGAATGGCCAATAACTTTCTTATACCGATTCAATATTGTTGTTATTTTAAGAATTATTGGATAGCGACCTTTCTAATTGTAGAATTTGATGCTTGCTGGCTCGAGGTCAAGAAGAAAAAACTCAGTTTGTGTATATATTTCGGATGCACATCGGCATCCGTCTTCAGGGACACTACAAAGAACAATTCACCAATTATTACAAAACATTTGTAACAAAATCTTTGGACATTATTTAACACGTCTGTACAGCCTAACGTGCAGTTCAATACTAAGTTAATGTCTGTTGAGTAGATGTGTGTATATGTGCGTGCAGTTATCGGTGTCTGCTTTAAAGTTAATTCTTTTTTCTGTTGTTGTGTCTATGATGTTCAACATTTCATGAGTGAAGCGCTTTTTTTAGTTGCTCTCTTGTTGTAAGATTTTGGTCTCTTCGAAATTCGGCGAATGTCCGCTCTCCATACAGTGTGTCGCCAGTGCAGTTTTCTGTATGGTCGTTTGGTGTCGGAGTTTGTAATCGGATTTATGTTGCAATATCCTTGTCGGTTTTTTGTACCATTTAAGTTTTAATTTGTTTCCTTGTCTATTGATAGTCGTATCCAAATAGGGAAGTGTTCCATCTATTTCTAATTCTGTGGTAAATTTTAAATTCCGATGAAAGGAGTTTAGTGCGTCAAGTGTATTTTGGACTTCGGCTTACTTAATTATTGCAAACACATCGTCAATGTATTCAGTGAGTAGTCTTGGAGGATGCGTCAGTTTCTTTATGGTGTTGTCAAGTAGTTCTTCCATCACAATGTCAGCTATTACAGGAGAAGCCGAGGATCCCATTGGCATTTATAATGTCCATGAAAAGTTGTTTTGGTATTGTTGTGAATTCCTGTATTGCTGTCCATTTCTTCCTTATGATATCTAACGTTAAGTCTGTGGGAATGCTAGCGAATAGTGAAACTACAACGAATGACACTAATTTCTCCTCGTATGAAATGTGGATGTCGTTGGTCCGTTGTTTAAAGTCCATTGAGTCCTTCACATTGTAAATGGAGTCAGCTGTAATGTTTCTTAATATGTTTACTATTTATCTACATAGCCCCCTGGAGGGTGCATCCAATGACGAGCAAATTGGTCTAAGTGGGGTTCCTTCTTTGTGGATTTTTGGGAGCCCATATATCCTATGGGGCTAATCATGAGCATTTTTCTTTCTGTCTTGGAAATAACTTCTAGTTTAAACAGTTGGTCTACCAAACTGTTGTTTTTATTTTGTAATCTTGTTGTTGGATCCTGTCTTAATTTCCTATATGTGCACATGTCCCCTAATATGTCCATCATTTTGTTCCTATAATCCACCTTTTCCATTGCCACCGTCTTGTTGCCTTTGTCTGAATTTAAAATCAAAATATTGTCATTTGTCTTTAGGAATTTCCGTGTCTGTTCCACTGTGTCTAGTAAAGCACGATCCCGTGCTGTCTCTCTATTCTTCGTTTTCGCATCTTTTAGCATTAAAGAGAATCTTGTCCGCGATGGTTCTTGTTGTTCCTTCTCTCCTAATGTTTGAATGACTTCCTCTCCATCTGCGATGTATGCGATGTATTTGAAGAGAGGAGATCTCTTCTAATCCACTGCTACCCTTTTTACCAGCATACATCAAACATCAAAAATAGATAATTGGATTTTGTTGAACGCTTTGATGAAATTTTAAGGTAAAAATGGTATGCGTGAAAACTATCGCTTTGATTTTAACCAAAAATTAGCAATCATAGTTGCACTTCACATTCGTTCACCTCAATAATTGAACTAGATTCATCGATTTTTTCGTCATCGATTTGTGCTGGTGAACACGGCCAATGTGTACAATTCACCGAAACACATTACTCAAGTTTGATTGCTTAAGTTGGCCACATAAAAATAAAAATACATCTTTAAATGATGGCAAATCGTAGTTCAGTATATAAAACTAGAGTCTAATAACATTACCGTCAAATCTTTAGGGTTTGTCCTTATGTACAATAACTTATTTGCCATGTATATTTTAAGAATTTTCTGTAAGTTTAGCTTTGTTTCGTGGAGTAGAACTTTTAAGGCACTCCGAGGTGCTAGGCTTTTAAATGTGAGTTACTATTACGGCCTCACAATGCACACGAGGCAGCGCTGCCTCATTGTCATTGTCTAAAGTGTCCAGAATAATATGCAACTAAATTTGTTTGCTTTAACTTGCTTTTTCTCGAAAAAATCGTCTTTTTCCATATGGATGTACATTCGACCATGCAGAGCTGTTAGACATTTTTGTCAGCTCCAAACGATCAGCGGCCGCAGTCAAACCGTATATACTGCAAAAAATTCGCAAAAACCACCTAAGTAAATCCTCCAAAACACAAGTAATTCAAAAGGTATGCGCTTTTGTCAAATATTTTAAAAGGAAATGGACAAATTGCGGGCGAAAAACACTTAGATTTAAAAATGGCATGATAAAAACATAGTAATTGACATCGAAGTAAATTGTGGCTCTATAAATAGAGGTGGTCCTCCAAAAAGCCGACTATGAGAATGCTAGTTCCCGAAAAAGAAAAGTTGGCGACAGAGCTTTCATAAGTTAATAATAACTCGTTGCCTTTGCTTGTATGTACAAGAGTTGCTGGAGGTTTAGCTTAGTTTTAAAGACATGGCTGCTGTTTTGAAAGCTGAGCCTTAGATACTTCGGACCCATTGCTGTCTAGTATCTATTTAAAAGAACGACAAAATAAAAAAAATTTTAAATAATCATACCAAATCAAGTTTTCACTTCTGCAGACTCCACGATTTGAATTTTTAACAAATACTGATGAAGAAGAATATCGCGACGGAAACGAATAAGATAAAAAGATCTTGATGAAGAATTTGAAGTGATTGCTTACGAAAAAAATTTTAAAATAGAAAACAATTAAGTTCCCAAATGTCGTACGTATCGTAACTAAGCTGATTAAACATAACTTAATTTAAATAATTCAATAATTGTTGTTTATTTTGAGAACAATATAAAAATCGTCTAGTTTAAGAACAAAACCTTTGTAACTAAAGCATTGTCTTAACAAAGGGTTTTTAAAGTTTATTTAAAGTTATAAATTGTTAAAATTGAGAAGCTCGTTCTTTTTTAATAAATGCTGGCCAAAGTTGATAATTTTAAATATTCTTATCTATAACCAATTTTTTCATTAAGTAAACACAACAAATCAAATCTGAGGAATAACATATTTATCTTCTAAACGAAGGTCATGCTAAATCTTAGATCTCTAGAATCAGCGGTCTGGGCTGTGGGTTAATAACACTAGTTTACAAAAATAAAAAAAATAAATGACCCAATTTAACTGAAATATGTTTTTTGTGTAGTTTGAAATGGTGATCTCAAAAATCAATTTCAAAAATTTTTTTATGGCTCTGTTTATGAAATAAGAGTTTTTTTTCACATTTTCGGTAGGTGCTCTTACATTTCAAGCCATATCTGACTGCATAATTGTCAGATAGAGTCAAGCTAAATATGAATCAAAATGTAATTCAGCTGCCAACGATCGCGTAGAATATTATTTTAAAATCGGGTAAGTAGTTTTTATTCAACGACCAAATATATTTCGAAATATTCAATTTTTTTGCTCAAAAATGCAAGAAATTTCATTTTTAAACGCATAAAAAAAAATATAAAAAAATCAAAAAAAAAATTGTATTTTTTCTACTTAAGAATCGCACTTTTGCGAAGACAATATGGTTTTGTTGAGGAAAATCGTGTCACACGTACCGATGATGGATCAAATTGAGTAGAACAACTAACAGTCAAATTTAAGTATTTTGTGTGTTCACAAAAAATAAACTTGTATTTTTCTTCGTCGTTTGGTCACTTTATGAAGTTAGCGAAAGCCAGAACAAAAATTATAATCAAGAACCGAACAAAAGTCGAGGCAAATAGAAAATTATTTATGAATAATCACGAAAATACCACATTTTTTTGGACTAAATTGCTCACAGCTCCTGTGTTTGTTCATAGATTTTGATAATCGTTATGTGGTTTTCATCGCATAAGTGCAATTCTTTAGAAGAAAAAATAAAAATAATTTTTTTGAATTTTTTTATATTTTTCCAGGCGTTTAAAAATGAAAGCTCTCGCATTTTCGAGCAAAAAATCGATTTTTTTGAAATATTTTTGGTTATTGTATTCAAACTAATAAGCCATTTTAAAAACATGTTTTACGCAACTACTGGCAGTTCAATTACCTTTCGATTCATATCTTGCTTGACTCTATCTCTAAATAACAAAAGAGAGATATATTTTAAAGGGACATTACCCACACAAAATAAAAATATATAAATTTATTTAGCCAAGAAATGTTTAAAAAATTTATTTTATGTTTTTTTTCCCCCAACTTTTTTAATATTTTTTAAAAATATCCGAAATGGGTCTTTTTGGCTGTAAACTAGTGTAATCAGTCAGTTGGGCCATCAGTCATTGGGCAAAAGAAAAAGAAAAAAAAAAATAGAAGGAATAGGAAAAGAGATATTTTTAATATGGTTCAGACCACACAGGGAAGAAACCTGTTTTGAAAAAAAGTAACCTTGAACTTTAAGAACGAACAAATCACCAAACAAAAAAAAAAAATAAAAAGGTCCCTTTAGGTTTTTTTGTTTGCTCATAACTTCAAAAAAGCAGAAAGACAACACACCACAAAGGAGGCTAGTTAGTCATACAGCTGTTTCATTGGTTTCTCTACCAAATCATCAGTGACTTTTACCTAATTTACCTTTTTAACGACTCTTTCTCCCTACCCCCCTCCTTTTTTATAATTAGCACATATGTTTTAAAAGTGCTCACCTCACTGAAAAGTAAAGCCAAGCAATAGCGAAATGTGCTAGCACGCCATTTCATACGTTGTTCGTTAAGCCCGAAAAAATATATCCATATTTCGTTTTTGGTTTGAGAAAAAACTAAAAATCGACCTGCTTCTGACATCGCTTAGGATTTACTGAAAAGGAGATATCTCAGTTTTTGGTTTTTTGTGTACATGGTTTTAAAACTGGCTTGACCGACTTTCTAACTTAACTGATTAAAAGGATAATATTTGGTTAAAATGTTAATAGACTTTCATGAAAAGGTGACAACATTGTCCGCCATCTGCAAGTATTAATACGAGTACAAACACAATTCGCAGTATTTTCTTATCAGAGATGCTTCGTCTTTATGCCTTAATCCCTTCGGGATACACACACACACACACGCAGACAAATTCCATTAGCATAAAAATGTCATAAATAAGAAACATGCTTTGCCGGGCCCTGGGTAATCTCCTCCTACTGTCCAGAGAGGGGGTTGTTTGGGTATTCAAAATGGCGTGGTTTTCTTATTAGAAACAGGCGGGCTAACCAGCATCTTCTCATATAACGAGGGTGAGTTTTCGTCCTCAACGAAGTGAAGGGAACCAGTTTTGTGTATGCTCACACACTCAACCACGCCTTATCTTGGGTACTGTACCGTTTTTGTTGGTCAAGATGACGTGCTCTAATTGATGTAGTCAGGGAAAATGGATTTGAATATTGATTTTCGACTGTTCTTGGTGAAGGTGGGGGTTAGGCAGACAGTAATTAAGTTGACTTTGACATGGGGTAAGTTCGAGTAGTTTTTGCACTATGCCTGGCGGTCACACATCAAAAAGTAAAACATTAAAAGCATTCAGCCATGAAATATTTGCACTAAGCAGGTCCTGGCAAGCAGACTTCACCCATTCCGGGTAAGACTTTTGTATAGCTTTCCACTTAAATGGGCCGAGTTGGGGGAAGGCTGAGATGTTCTTAGGACGGCGATAAATCATAAGCAAAAACGACAAAATGTTTTTAGGTACATGAAAGTATGTGGAAGCCATGGTAGTTGGCTCCACTCCCTCTCTCCCTCTTCTCTCTCTCTCTCTCTTTGGCTATGGGAAATTTATAAATGAAAATTCCAACAAGAACATTTTCTATTAAATTTCGACTTTGTTTCTCCGCCCTCGGCCAGCACGAGAAAGTTTTCTTGCCAAGGACCAAAACTATTTTCGTTTTATTTCATTACTTTACATACATACATACATATATGTATGTATATAGAATACATACATACATATAGACCAAACTTTTTGCTTTGCCAAAAGTTTCTTTGGTTGATGTGCCTGGAGGAGGGTTGGCTGCAAAGTAAAAGTTCTTAGCTCCACCACCACCTCCCCCTGCTTCAACTTCCTCCCCCATGCCATTTACCAAATGTGCCAACTACTTTTTCTCAAGTACCACTGCGGGACATTAAATCCTGGCTACGTGCCTGGTCCTAGCTTCAGAATTGTTAGAGGTATTATGCCATGACCGAAAGTTTGAATAGTTCTTGTGCCGCACACCAAGAGTAAGGCATGGAGCTTGTGTGGAATGGAAATTGTTGCTGGCCAAAGTTGCCCCTTTTTCTTCTGCTCGGTAAATTTTTGGCAATTTATTTTATACATCCAAAAGTACCCGCTTCCATGTTATAAGATAAGGTTGGTTATTTATGTGCTTGTCTTAAGGAACTGATTAATGTTTTGGTATTACCAAGTTTTGATTGTAGCGTAATTTTGTTCTTTCTCACACGAAAACAATTCCACAACTGGACAACACAAATTTTTCCCACAGCATCCCAAATAATTTGGGAAAAAGAAGCTGCTGATTAAACAGAACCTGCCTGTCCAGTTGTTCCTCAAACCCCCCCCCCAAAAAAAGAGTTGAAAAACTTCCCAAAAAATTGTGTGAGAAAATCTTACTCAAATTGACCCTTGACCGGACGTCAGTAGCCGGATAGCTGCGAAGATGCTAGGCCTGGCATGAGAAGGGGTTGAAGATGCTGTTGTCCAAGTGGTCATCAAATGTCTGTGAATAATTTGGGTGTATTTCAGGATTTTATTTTAAACAAAAAGGATTCATTAAGTACGTTGCTGGTGGATGGAGAGCCAAGCACAGAAAAGTAGAAGGCAAAAAGCAAAGCAAGCCAAAGTAAGTCGTGGCTTACACGATGAAGACGATTTAAAGAAGTTTGTAGCTTGTTGGGGCAAAGTCCGGCTTTACACGATGAAGCAAACTTAGTAAAGATTTTACATACATTTACATTACAATACATATAATAAAATCAGAAAATTCACAAAATGAAATTTCGGTATATCGGGCTCAGGATAATCGTTATATCGATATTCCACTAATATCGAAAATCATTAAATCTATTGATAATGTTCGTTTTAGTACATCCTTATGATAGTATATAAAAGTTATAGATTAAAAATCGAATTCCGGTATATCGAACACAAGAAAATCTATTTATCGATATACCATTAGTATCGAAAGCCATAATATCCATTGGTAAAGCCCGTTTTAGTCCATCCTTTTGTATTTGTATTTATTTATCAAAACATCCTAACGCTACAAGTATTGTAATTATTGTTATTGCGTTAGTCACAACTGACAATGTCCTTAAAACTGTTTCTAGTAAACTTAGATATCTAAACATATTAAAATTATATACTAAAATCATTGATACATGTATTATTTCTTAATAACTAATGAGAATATTTTATTAATTTATATAATTCTATTTTTAATTTTCGTTCTATGTTTCTATCATTTCTGTCATTCTATCACAAATGTCAAATTTAGTTTGCTTTTAGGTGTGCCTTTAGTCTTTCACGAAATTGCGTTGTGCTTCTGATATTCTTGAGACTGTGGGGTAATTGATTCCATTTACGAACGGCGCGCACATAAAAATGTTTTTCGGAGCTTGAGAGTTTGGATCGGATGCAAACTATGTTATTAGTTCTGGTTGAGCATGTAAAACTTAGAATGTCATATAAATACGCCGGTTCCTTTGTGTTTATTATTTTGTGGAGAAGTATTAACATTCTAAAGCTAATCCAAGAATTTAAGTCAAGTTCAAAAATTTTATTTGCAAAGGGGGTTACGTGGTCTGTTCTCTTAAGGTCAAAGACATAAATGGCTATACAGTTAAATGCTACAGATAATTTACGCAGACTAGCTGCATCACAGCTGCCAAATGTTTCTATACCGTAAAACAAAACCGGTGTCACGAAGGCTTTTGCCACAAGCATTTTTGTATCACTTCTTAAATATCCCTGTGTTATCGCTAGCTGTCGTAAAATTCCATATGTTTTCCCCACCGATTTGTTGACATGATCACTCTACGAAAGCGTCTTGTTAAAGGTGAATCCCAAATTTTCAGCCCTTTCTTCATACTTTATATCTATATTCTCTAATTTTAATTTATCTAGACTGTCAGTGCTGATATAGTTTTTATATATCACAAGACACTTTGATTTTACAGGGTTAAGCCCAAGACCATTTTTCTTTGCCCAATCACTAACATAAGACAGGTCACGATTACAACAGTTAATACAATCACTGATTTGACTCAGAGGACGACTTATATACATTTGAACATCGTCCGCGTACATGTGAACTTCGCACGAAGATAACACGCTGGGAAGATCATTAACATATATAGTGAACAAAAGTGGTCCCAAAACTGATCCTTGTGGAACACCACGCTTAATAGTCAAAAGATCAGACGATTTTGATTGTGCCATGACAGTCTGCCTTCTACCGCTTAAATAGGAATGCAATAGTTTAATTGCGGTGCCAGAAAAATTATAACACTTAGCCAGTTTAGTTAAAAGAATATCGTGAGTCACCGTGTCAAATGCTTTGCTGTAGTCAAGAAGGGTCAAGAAAGTAACATAACTTTTCTAAGTTGGAGGAAAGAAAGATATGGCGAAGTCACTATTTGATTTTTGGTATTGGCACGATTTTAGCTACTTTCCACATGTCAGGGAATTCAGAGGTAGTCAGGATTGTATTAAAAATGTGTGTTATGTGGCCTAATATTTTTGGTAAAAGAATTTTCAAGAATTTTGGATCTATATTATCTAGTCCAACAGCGTTTGACTTAATTTTAAGAATTGACTCTAAGACATCACATTGGCTCACACTGACAAATCCAAAGACATTTTCACAGTTATTAATAGACACAGAACTTAAATACGAATTACAGGTAGTTTCAGGTACTTTTGACTGTACAAATTTCCGGATGAGGACATCTACGTCAATGTCATTTATAAGCGGGGGTTTTGCCTTGCCAATTCCCAGATTTTTAATCTCTTTCCATTTTTGGCCCACCGATATTGCACTATTGATTTTGGAATTAAAAAATTCCCGTTTAGCTGCGCTAATCAATTTAACCACCAACCGTCTTTTGAGTTGAAAGTCTTTGTGAAAATAGTCAATTCTGAACCGTTTCCATTTACTATAAGCCTTATCACGCTTTATAATGGCGTCCTTTATTTGGTCGTTAAACCACGGCTTAAGTGATGGTCTAATTACTTTCTGTTTGACTGGTACAAACGTGTTGTAGAGACTGTCTATGTTCGTTTGAATGTGCCTTAATTGAAGTTCAGCCGTCGGTATAGAATAAATTAAATTCCAATCACATTTATTGCACTCAGTTTCCAGTCTACTGTAGTCTATATTACGGAAATCTCTGTATTTTATAGTATATTCTTCCTCAAATTCCAGTTTAAAGTCGTACGTCAGGTATATTAAGTCATGTTTTGAGAATGTGGGCACGGAGATTTGATCATATAATAATATATTGTCAGTATTGTTTACAAAATAAACGTCAAGTAAGGTGACAGTTGTACAGGAAAAATGAGTGGGTTGAGTGTCGTTTACTACATTAAGGCCCAGCGCCTCCATTTCATATAAAAGGTGTTTTTCTTTCAGTATATTGCTGTTTATGTCTCCGGACAGAATAATGTCAGTGTAGTTAAGGGACAATGACGAGATTAAGTCTACTAATTGTGAGTATTCTATGTTTTTATGTGGCCTATAGATGCATCCAATTAATATTTTAGTGTGGACACCGAAGATTTCCAGGAACAAGTATTCTATTGGGCTATTACTTGGCTGCTTAGAAATAGTCTTACATTTAAGTTTGTTATTAATTTACACAGCCACTCCCCCTGCGTGTCCAATTCGATCTGAACGGAATAAATTGTAGCCTTCGCAAGTCAACAGAGTGTCACTTAAGTCAGGAGCAAACCACGTTTCAGAACACATATAATGTCAACCTTAGAGTTGACAAAAATTTATCTAAAATCTTCCATTTTCTTAACCAGACTTTGCGCATTTATGTGACATACCCGGAGGCCAGGTCTTTGTTTGCAGAGGATCCTAACCATTGCATGACTGTTCGACTTTAAATTATCTAAGTTCCGCATTGGATACACTTAACAGTCACAAACATTAGATGCACAAGCTTTTCACATAAAACAAAAGACAGAAAGCACACTTTGCAATAAATAGAAACATATTTTTTAAGAGTAATTTGATTAAAGCTAAGGTACCTAATATGTAATTTAAAAGCTCTTTCATGCTCTTTATTTGCGAAAGAGATCTTCCGCCAAGTTCCCAGCACCAGTTGGGCCAGAGCATTCTCGCTGAAGCTGATTGAGCTTTTTTGCGATCAACGCATATGACGTTCCCACCAATTGACTGCTTGACATTACGAGACCACGACGAGAAAAACTCCAGCTAAAAGCTTTTTCTTTTCATACGCATGGCCTCTTTAAAAATTTTAAAAATTCCCTCCAAAAAATCCTTATGACAGGATATAAAATTTTCAGATAAAAAATCGAATTCCGGTATATCGAACACAAGATATCGATTATATATCCATTAAATAAAATAAATAAATAAATAAATACCATTAGTTCCGAAAGCCATAAAATCCATTGGTAAAGCCCGTTTTACTCCATCCTTATGACAGTATGACAGGTAAAAAATCGAATTCCGGTATATCGAACACAAGAAAATTGATATATCGATATACCATTATAATCGAAAGCCAGAATAACCATTGGTATTGCCCGTTTTAATCTATCCTTATGACAGTATAAAAAGTTACAGATCTAAAATCTAATTCCGGTATATCGAACACAAGAAAATCGATATGTCGATATACCACTATAATCGAAAGCCAGAATAACCATTGGTGTTGCCGGTTTTAGTCCACACTTATGACAGTATATAAAATTTGAAGATAAAAATCGAATTCCGGTATATCGAACACAAGATATCGATTATATATCGATATACCTTTATTTTCTAAAACCATAATATCCATTGATAGTGCCCGTTTTAGTCCATCCTAATGAGAGTAAATAAAAGTTACAGATGTTTAAACTTGCTAAATAAGACAACATTTCACAAATACTAATTATAGTCTGAAAATTACAAACTAAAACATTAAATCATCAAAGCAGACCCAGCATGTTGTACTCAGTTAGGGAGCTAGTGGCAGATTGAATTTCACGAAATAAACTTTTTTATATTTTATATCGATTGGCAAGATTTTCTTATGTTACTCCCTAAATAATATTGATATATCAACACATCGATAATTTAGTTAAAAAGGACTATATAAATCTCTAGAGATTTTGGTGCGAACGCTTGGCTTTTGAATTAAAACTGCTTGCAGATTTAATGGGTACGGTTTTACCGACCTATGATACAGTAGTCGACCTTATTCTTATCATTTTACACATAAAGTCCTTTTGGTTCAGCTTCAAATCAAATCGGGAAGTGGGAGGAATGTAGGTGCATAAAGGGTGGCAGTTGTGTAAGAAGTCGATGGGGAGTGAAGAACGCAGTATCAAAGTCGTAACGGTGAAAAAGCAAATTAATAAAACGTTGATTTCAAGCCTATGTACGTATTATTCGGTTTCGGGGCTCTACAGAGGAAACAAATTTAAGGAATATTTTTAAATTTGGTAAATATTTGACTCTCTCGATTGAATTCAATCTGATTCGGAAATTGGTTCTATACTGCTAAAGGCGCAGCGAAGCGCGACGGGCTTTTTGCTGGTATCAATATAAAGCACAAAGCTTCAAAGCTTCAGTGATGTTGCCGATTGCTGCTGATGTTGGATTTTGCTACAAGCCTGCTTTTGGGATTCCCAGCTCATTGAAGATAGGCCAAGACTGCTGATGATTGAATTGTGGAATTTCATGAAATAGCGCTATACAGTTAACCAGCCTTCTTTGTGGTGTTGTGCGTGTCTTGTTTGAGAAAAGTTATGAACAAAATCATAACTTATTGACCTAGAGCCTGCTAAAAATTTCTACGATTGATAATCAAAAAGGCCACTAGTACAATCACAGCATTTGGAAAGTGTATAAACACTTGGATTTCTGTTCCATCTCTGATAACGATAAAATATAGATTTAACTTTAAACCTGTTAGTATTTTTGGTTTTGAGGGAGGGAACAAATATGATACTAATACTACGTTTATGCATGCAAGATTCCATGATTGCAAAAGATCTAAACACCAAATCATGGTTTTTTTGACGTATTTTGACTATTTATATTGAGAAAAACCATGATTTTTTATAAAAAAAACAGTCTGGCAAAACCTCATCTGAAGAACAGCTGTTCTGTCCAAATGTAAATTTGCAAAAAGCGAATACAATCGAAGCCTCTGGACAGCAGAAGAAGCACTGTGCAAGCAAAAACAAAGTTGCGGGCGCTGAGAAGAAATTATATGAAGTAAAATTCAACAATGGAACAAGTGGAAAGATGTCAGGAAGATGTGCTGCTTTGATGGGATGAACGAGCTGTATGGAAAGCGTCCAGTGGCTGATACCGCATTAGACGACACAATTGAATATATGTTTAAGCCGGAGAGCTTTGTGTCGCATAAAGTGTCCGACATAACATTTAACGAAAACCATGCAGCTGATGAGACTACCATGGGTAGGCATCGCAACGAGTCACCAGGCTCCAAGTAATAACAGTTAAAACGTTCTCAATTAAAATATGCAATTAAATAATGATTCTTTAATTTGAGATAAAAATAACTTATTACAAGTGCTAAGAGACATGTCATGGCTTCATGACTACAAGTCCACTTAAGTAATGCTGCATAGAAATTTGTTGCCATTTTGCCTGGGATATCCGCCTTCCATGATTTAAGATTTTCATGCACTCCTTTCTCCTCTCCAGAAGATTAAGTACTAACTTTGATGTGAGCCTATGTTGTTGAATAAAAAGCAATTTCTATTTAGTTCTTTTCATTTTAATTCCTGCAATTCATCAGCTGATTGTGCAAGTGTGTTGCCACATTTTTTTTAAATTTTCATAAGTGGCATCTCACTGCAGAAATATCATGGTTTTCATAAACGTAGTATAAGAAACGGCTATACAAAACTACACTGAAGAGAAAATGCCAGGAAGATTGTTCCTTTTGACATTATTGACAAGAAAAAAATCGATCTGAAATAAAGACAATGTCAAAAACACCTTAAATAAAAATAAAAAGCTATGCTCCTACGGGGACTTGATCCCACAACCTCGACGTTTTCTAAGCGAATGTCATGTACACTCGACCACGGTTCTCGCTGATTGTTCAGTGGCAAAATCTGCTTACATTCTTAAGTATGATTTTGACGCGAAGCTTTGCTGATGGCAGATAATAGTTGAGGTTGCGGTATGTTTATAGCCTGGCCAACATTAGGTCGGAAGTTAAGTTAATTCGTAATTCGAACTAAGGCAGGACTTTTAACGTTTGCTTTCCTTAGATTATTAAAATATTCTTAATAAAACTTCAACAACATTCAAATGTACATAAAAACAGCAGTAATATAAGCAGTGTGACCGTTTTTTTTTAATGATAATTTCGCTAGCGTAATATCTTGTTGATTCGAGTACCTAGCTTAGTCATCACCGAAAGAAAGTGAAATAAGGAAATTCCCGCTTGGCTTAAAAAATTGTACAAAACCCCATAGATGTACGGAACCGATTCATTTGCTATCCATATCCCCCTGTGACGGCTTGTTCCATCTAACACCAACCCCAGAAGTCACGCAGGATGCCCAAAAACATTTACAACTACTCAAGCAACAACCACAATCAGGCACAAGGCACATTCTCCAGCTACACCCCCGAGTTTTTGGGGGTTGGCTTTCATGCAAACTTCAGGCAAGTCTTGTGGGGCAGAGCGAGAGAGCGAGAAGTAGCTGGCCGGGCGATAAGTTTTTATGTCTTGAGCTGATGGTGTAGAAAAGTTTTTGTTCAAACTACAAACACAAAAGTCCTCTGCCTCTGCCTCTGCCCAGAGGGGTTGGAATATGGCCGCAGTAACTTTTATGCGGGTGTGTGAGTGAATTTTAATGAAAGAGTGTTTCCTCGATACCAACTCCCACATCATCCCGATGGCTGCCTTCAAGAAAACATGCCCAAAAGGGAAAATCGTTTGGAAGTGGAAAGTTTTGGTGTGCATAAAAGATAATGATGTTGCCTTAAACTTTGGGGAATAAATAATAGTTGTTCTCTGCCTCTGTCTGGAGCTCTAAGCTAAGGCTATTATCTTTCAAGTTTTGTGGGCCGCTTTTAGTGTCTCTGGCCATGTTACTGGGCCCGCTCACTGGCGGACAGGGAGCCCCAAGGCCTTAAGCTTATAATTAATTGCATGTTTGGTCGAGACGAAATAATCCTTTGTACAAAAATAACACCCAGGCCCTGACACAGGAACCCACACACACACACACACACACGCTCCTTCTCATACATCTTATGTGTGTGCCCATGCGTGTGTTTCTCTGGCTGCCTTTGACCATAGTTTTAGTTTGCTACAAGCCATTTGGGAAATTTACAGGCAAATGAATGTTATCATAACTCAACGACCCATTCCAGCCGAAGATACGAGCAAAAGCCTACAACCTGCTCATGTGTAAAGCAACTAACATTTTATATTCCTCTTTCATCATCAAGGCACAGCTCCGTGTCGACCCACTGCGGTTGGAGCCACATTCAAAATTTTTGAAATGTTATTAAAATTGATGAATGTGCCGCTAATTAATGAAACTGAAACAAACGCAGGCGGCTGTTTGGAGTATGAGAGCACAAATCTGACTAATGCAACTTTTGTCTCACTAATTCACAC